>VYZT01026400.1:0-27337 GCA_013400735.1 Pomatostomus ruficeps
TTAAATTTTATTAAAAATAAAATATTTTTCAAACATCCAGAACATGAGGAATATTCAGCTAACAAATCAACTGACTCTTTACTGTGAAAGTCTAACTCACACCCTTTTTAATGGCTTAATAGTAAAACGGCTGAACATCTGCAGGTCCTACTCAAATTGGACATTTAGTATTTATAAGCCAATAGAATCATCTGGTTGTGCAGCAGTTGTGAAAAAAAAAAAAAAATCAAGCCTTCAATTTGCCACAAGTGCATAAGTGGTGGTAAAAGTGCTCAACTTTACACCCCCCTGCTTGAAAACATTGACCACTACAAAAGGATTGCAATTCTCCTGCCTTGTAGGGAGCCTAAATTCCTGCCCCAGGATACAAGATGCCCCTGCTGTCTTCTCAATCTAAATTGGGGGGAAAAAAATGGGTCCTCTTAGGTCCCAAGGACTAATTAGTCAATGCTTAGAAAGCTCTCTGAAGGTGAAAAGTATATCTATGCTTTACCACAACAGATGGCTATGCTTTAGTTTTAAAGGTTTTCTTTAAAAAAAGCCATTTTGTGGAAGCACTTCCTCTCTTCACTGTCCACTAGTGCAGATGATTCTTTTTGAACTGGTGTACAGATGGGGGAACAGGATGGCCAAAGCCGCTGTTCTGGCTGTGAGCATTCAAAGAGAAGAACCTTAAATATTGATTGACTTTATGAACCAGAGTTCCCTACTGTCTTGCAGTAGTGTAAAATATCATAAAATGCTGCCAATTCTGCTTCTCTCTTCTCCTTCCCATCTGTGATAGTTTTACAGAATATCTTCCCAAAAATAAATGAAGTGCAAGACCTCTGGAGAGTGGAATGGTCTGTGTGTCACTGAAAGTAGTGTACTACACCATGTTCCCACACCTGTCCTCATGCCCGGTTGCAATTAGCATCTTGCACAGATCCTTGAACATATGTTTGCTTTGTCATCCTGTGGAATATTCCACTACACTACACTACAGCAAGCTGTCAAAGTCTTTGCTGAAAGAAATAATGACTAATGATTTATGCTAAAATCAGCACTGCAATCCTCTGCTGCAAAAATTGCTGTGGTGTAAAAACAGCAAGAAGGCAGCTCACAAGGTTTTGCTGATTGTTTCCTAAGGAATGGAACAGAATTGATAAGCCATAGGATCATGCTTATATACAGCGCTTGTTTTACGGAAGGATACAGAGGGAGAGAATACAAAAAGTGCAGGCAGGATTTTGCAGTCTGACCTTGCTAACCATATCAAGCCTGCCCACTAGAATTGCTCAGAACAGTGGCACTTTCCAAGGGACAGTATTGTAGAGTCCAGATCACTCCTACGGATATCAGTACAGTACACTCATTGATAAAGAGTAATATAAACCTTCTAAAGGAAATTATGTTTGTTCGTTTTTTTAAAGCTCAGAAATAACTGACCATTCTCCCACAAACATACTTCCAGTGGTGCTGTTCCCTGTGAAATTTTCACCCTCCCAGATTTTTTAGTTAGCAAAATTCTAGAAAGCTTGATCATGCTAGAGGTGATTTGGATTTTGGTTTGGTTTTCTTCTCCCCCACAGTTTTTGTCTTAATATATATGGATATTAGGTGCATTCATTTTGAAAACTGGTCCCAGTCCTTGCTATAGTGTTGAGTTAGATGCACTTCCTGGCATTTGCAGGGTGGCAGCTGATCTGATGTGTGAACTTGACTCCTTTTTAAATTTCTTTTCCATGGGAAAATGGGGCCTACAGGGCTGGTGAGGAGTTCAGCAGAGAAAAGATAAGGAACTTTCTGCAATAAGCATGAAGTCAGCAGCTCTATAACGTTGGGCCACCTAGATGGAAAGACATTAGGTCTCAGTGCTGCTTTGGAGACTCCCTGCTTTGCTTGAGCAGGAAGCTGGACCCTTCCAGCCTCTAGGTTCTTTCTGATGAATGCTCACCTGCCTCCTCAGTAGCAGGTAGGATCTGCCATGCCCCAAAAAGGAGCTTCTCAGATGGCAGTTCCCACACTTCAATATCAGGTCACACCAGAGGCATGGGGTGCTCAAACCTTAGCCTGAAATGCTTCACTGGACTTAGAATTTTGATGTGGCTGAAGTTTTACCTGTACCTGCCTGCTTCGCTATTGCTTCAAGTGAGGAGCCAGGAAAATATTTGTTTGGAAAAAATACTGACCATCAAAAGGAAACTAACTTGCTTTGCTGTGATGTTAACTGGAATCGAGCTATCGCATAAGCTGTCCATACCCTATTTGTCCTGATGCTGCTTTTATCATCTCTAGCTTACTGTTAGCTCTGACTTCCTATTGTGCCCTGTACCCTTAGTCAAATATTTCAATCATTTCAGCTTTTTTTTTCATTAGAAAGAGATACCAAAGCAAAATCTGTTATCTTCGATGCAGACTCGTCAATTTATGAAGGATGTAACTAAACTGCATTTCCCTTAGTGTAACAGAAATCAAACAACAACAAAAGACAAGCTGATGGACTACATGATTTTGTTCATCTATACTTAGTCCAAAAGTTTTCTTTGTGTGTTTTGCTCAGGGCTTCAACTATGTTGCTTGAGCTTTTCTGTTGCTACTTCTTTGATGTGTCCTGCTATTCATACATTTAACTGTCTTCCAGCGAACACCTCAATGCCATTTCCTCCTCTTCTGTTATTTATCCCTGGAAATCTCCTCAGATGGAAGAGGTGAATGGAGTGAAGTCATCCTGTTTAATGTTGGTCTTTTGAACAGTATTTGGTGCTCACTAATTATTTCTTAGCTGTCCTGTAGCTGGTTCTTGGTATTTATAAATCATTGAGATGATTTAAACACCTCTCTGCCCTTTTTTTTTAAAATATATTTCATATCCCCTCTGCTGTACATTTCTCTCTTGGCTGCCTGAGAAGAAGGGCATCTCTAAATATTTTTCCTGTTGCTGTGCTGTTCTTTATGGTCGTTATGTTAATTTGAATAATTTATCTTGTAGCTTTAGCAGCCATCAGGTCATCTTATTCTCTTCCTTGGGAACCACATTTGTTCAAGACTTTGTGTTTTAGAATCATAGAGTGAGGGGGCTTATTTTATCTCAGAAAAGCAGCAGCTCTGTCGCCCCCTTCCTTCCCATTTTTTGTCACCTATCTCATCATCAAAGAGTTGTTTTGACAAGAGCCAGGCAGTTTTATTTCTCCGGATTTTTTCTCCCAGGCTCTTCCTTCCCATGACTTGCCACCGTCCCACTATATAAACTCATGGATTCTGACACTGACAGTCATCAATAAAACAGCAAGATGCGGGCATCACAACACAAAATCCATCTGAATCCTTTTTACACAGCAGATAAAATGCATCTTTGTGTTCATCCTACACATTGGTAGGAGCTTTGTGCTCAGGGATGATGAGTTGTCCAAGCTGCCATTTGAGTATTGCAGAGCAAATTCTTTCTTGTATGGGAATCCACTGGCAGTTGCTTGTTTATTTGGTGCTCTGGAGAGTTCTTCCACAGGAGATCAAACCAGTTACCCCAGTCAGGGATGCTCTGTGGCACCAGCTGCTTTATGAAAGATCATTGCTTGTTTGCTCTCCTGGCCAGCTTGTGCACTCACAGGACTGCAGTGTCTACAGGAAGCAGACAACGGCTTTTAGAGGGCTTTTTTTGGGACCATCAGGCACTGCAACCATTGCTTCCTGGCAGTTAGGGAACACGTGTGCAGCACAGGTACCATCTCCTCCCAGTGCCTCACCTTGACATCTTGCCCATGGTGGATCTGCAGAAATCAGCTGCTCTAACCAAAACAGAAGAGCAGCTTACACTGGAGTGTATGTGTCATACACACAGGCAGCTTCATCCTCTCATTCCCTGTCATTCTCAGCTGGGAATAAACACAAATTTATGGCTTTATTTCCAGAAAACCCACTGGCATCAACCCCACGTATAGTTTAGAATAAGGCCCTAGAGACACATGAGCAGGAGAAACCAGAAAAACGTTTGTATAAGAGAAGAAAAGACTTTATATTGTAACCCCTCACTCCCAAGTACGTCTTTTAAGCTTAAACCAAAAAGAGACAATGTCTATGCTTCCCAGCACCAGCAGACAGTTCTAAAGACCATCCCTCAGTTCAGTGCCTTCAAAACTATCCTTTTTTACCTTTTTAAGCGGTTACTATAGCCTATTACAAACAGTAGTTCAGAAACAAGTGAGTTGCTGAAGCACTTTAAAAGTATTTTTCCAGGGAATGGCTCTCTGGCTCTTGCTTTTTCTAATCACAATATCAAAACAAGGAACTCAGAATGTCTGCTGAAAATACAGGCAGCTAAAGAAAGGTGGGAAGAATGTGTTCATGCTGGTTTGTATCACACAATTTGATGTAGTTTTTGCTGCAGAATGAGACCAGCTGTGCTGTAATTAACAGAGAGTCTGGCACAGAGAAGGTGGTCATTTGTTCTTGGAAATCATTGGGGTTTTGGGTTGGTAGTCTGTTTTTTTCCCCCTAGAGATGGACTAAGCAAACACTTGCTAGACATTTGTTCTTTTGTGACTTGCTGTTATTAGCATGTGTTGTTACAGGTTTTGCACTCATTGCAAGATAGACCTTCATAAATAAAAAGTGGGACCCTGAAGGCCCTCTGTGAAATATGAAGGTGTTGAAAGATCTATTTTCACCCCCTTGAAAGAGTTTACAAATAAGCCAAATAGCTTTTTTTTTTTTTTCTGACAGATGGTGAGACTGAAAATAAAAATAACTACTGCTCATTAGGATCACCATGAGGAAGGGGCTTCTGAACAGTTTTTGAGGGTGCAGACAACCTATTGTGGAAGGAGTACTAAAAGTAGATTACCGAATGGATCTGGTGAGGATGAGGAAACCTAATTATTTGCTGTAATTAGTTGCATCCCAAGATGAGGAAGCTGGATGCTGGAGTGGCGTGGCTCAGCACCCACCCATTAAAATCAAGAGGCCTCAACTTATTTTCTCCACCTGGGGTTCTGGTCCATGGCTGCCTGCTGCAATCATGGGTCTGAAACAGACCTGTTTGATGTGGGATGTCGTACACACTTACAAGAGAAACAGAACATCAGTAGAGTTCCATAGGATCAGAGAAACCTCATTATTCCCAACCAACACTGAACAATGTCTGGGGTCTTTTCTAAGGATCAAAGGAATGACAGAGCACGCTTCAGACCAAAACCGTACAATATGTAATCAAAAGCATCACATTTTTGCAGCAGTTCATATCTGGAATTTCTGAAAGCAGTGTATTTTTCCAAACCCAGTATCCTTACAGCATGTAGTGATATTAGCTGCACAGAGTACCAATTTCCGTCTACACTTTACTCTCAAGAACCTTTTAGAATGTTTTCCCTAGGTGATGAGCAGTTCAGAACTAGTTTCTTTTGAGGCATTACATTTAGTCATCTCTTTGTGTGAGATAGAAAGAAGACCTTAAATGAAATACTCTTGAGAAGAGTTCTGGAAAAGGCAGGGGAAAAAAAGTAATCAGGATCTGAAAACAGGGGATGTAAAGGCCAGAAGTGGCTATACAGTTTTAGCAAGGTTACTGGGGACAAAAGAACCTAAGCAAGCCTCATTTACTCTGCAGCGCAAACCACAGAAAAACAATTGCTAGGCACAATGTGATTCATAGGACAAGGATTCATGTTGTATGCCTGCTTACTTAGGGATGTGAAGTAGCTTCAAAATCTTTTCACCTCACATTTGAGGCAGCTGCTCCCTCACTCCTGTTGCATTTGGTATAAATTTGGGGTGATCTCATAATTGACTCAATCTCCTAATCACGCTTGTCACAGATGGGTGCTGCTGAAAACAGTAATTAATTTACAGAAGATCAGGAATAGTGGAAAAACATTACTCATTCAATTAAAACTACTGGCTTTGCTGGCTCTGAAATCAAAACCACTTATTAAGCAATAGGAAGGGATTTCTGCCCTGTTCTTTTCTCCATTTCCTTAGGTAAGAGCATAAGCCACGAGGGGGGGGTCTGTGGTCAGATTTTCTGATAGCTGAAGGGGGAAAGAATCACTTGGAAAGGCAAATTTAAGGAAAGTATAATCTTTCCCTGAAGGTTTGTTTTTTCCCCTGCAGAATGAGCTGTGATGTCATTAAAATATGGATGAAGGAACCCAGGCTCTAACCAACCCAGTAGAAATCTTCTCATTGACTTCTGCAGAGCCAGGATTTCCATCTTAATGAAAATGCCTTTTCATGTAATAACCTCACCAAGAATTCAGTAATGTACTTTAGAGGCCTGCATTTTTAAAAAGGTTTGTAATTTTTTAGTGAAACGCCAATCACGTGTCCTGAGACTGGAGCAGCCCTTTTTCCAATAGACCGGTTTGGGGACTGCAGCTCAGACAGAACTTAATGTTGTTGTCTTTTGTGCCTAAAAAACAAGATAGAGCACAATGGGCTGAATTTGGTGCTGATTTGCTCTCACGTAAACCCAGAGCTGCTCCACTGGGAAAGAAGGGTAATTTTCTGGGTGTCTTATCTTCACACAGGAGCAGATTTTAGTCTGGTGTCACTACACATCTCATATGAGCTGTTATAAATTCACGAGTACTGGAATTTTTTCCTTTGTTAATGCTTGGATAAGTGCACAGTGCTGGATTGCACAACGAGAAGGCCTCTTGAGAGTTTTCTTGCTTTGTTCCAGCAAAACACAATGTCCCTGGGTGACTCTTGTTTTCATACCATCTTTCACTGTAGAACAAACATGATAATAAACCTGTTGGAATAATAAGTTCCTGGCTGCTGACCAGGATGTTTTTCCTCAACATGAGTTAGAAGTTTGCTCTGGGCACCAGCCCAGAGGGCTATCTACTTTTCCATTCTTCCCCTTTTAACTTATTTTCCATTAAAATTTTAAGTCTTGTTTTCTTTAAATGAACAAACACAGACATATGCACTACCAAAGCACAAACTGGCATTACTCATCCATCATCCTAGGGAGTTGAACAGAAAGAAATGCACCTTCCTAACATCTATTTTCAGGTCTGTTTTGGGGAAATTGTCTGAAATTCTCTATCGCTTATTTGATCCTGAAGGATTAGTATGATATCTCTTCTCTAAACAAAAATGCATGGAGAAATAGCAGGTTTCATATCACACCAAGCTGATAAGCTAGGGGAGACTAATCCATAGCTCTGCCTTAAAGATCATCTGCATCTTTTGGTCTGCAGTGTTTTTAGGGTTTCCTTTATATGTAAGCACTAATAGTCCACAAAAAACTATGATTATTTGCCTCTGTCCCAACTAAAGGAGTGCTGCTATAAATTTCTGTATCAGCTGCTTGTCCAAGTCTCCTATTATGCCAGTTATGATCTCCAGGATGGTTTGTGAGGATCTGAGAAACTCTAGCCCTGGAAAAACGCAGCTGTCTGGAAAATGACTAATATACAGCAGTCTATTTTGTCTCTGTTTACTTTCTTCACAGGGAGAATCAACTGCAAAACAGTTACACATCAGTGCAGTTTCCTCCAGCCGTGCTAGTTTACCAAATGTGCAGTGTTTGCCAATTTATGGTCACATTACAATAATTAGCATAGCTGGAGCACCAGAGAGATACTTTCAGTTTTGATATTTAGTAAAATGAGATGCTGTAACAGATGATCCCATTCCCTGATCCAGCATCTTCCCCTTAGCACCCTCTAGTACAGACGCTTTAGCAGAAAATGGCAAAACTACATAATGCTTTGGAGGAAGGAACAGTGCTTTACCAGAGCAAGTAACCCTCTTCTTATACCTGCTACTGATCCTGTACCTCTAAAAATCCAACTCTTGGTCACCTTAGTTTAGTAATAATTTTCTACAGTGCTGGAGTTTGTCATCCCTGGAACACTGCTCACTTAGTTCAGCAGCATACCGTGGCACTCACTGGGGTATGGAGCATACTTAGAGAGAATTATTCAGCTGAAGGAGAAAGGGCAAGAAATACATAGTGGCATGTACCAGTCCTAGAGTGAAATTCGGCAGCTTTCCTTCTGTTTATTTGAGAGCTTGGTGTTCCTTTTGCAGGGCAGCTGAAATAGTAATGACTATTCAATACTGAGATAATCTTTGATGAATAATCAAACTGTTAATCTGCATCCCTGTATGCTAATACAGAACTGACAAAACATGTGCAGACTGTGGTGCTGCCTAGAACAGCTTATTTCCACAGGAGTCAAATGAAGGAGGGAAAGGAGAGTAAGAGGGAGAATATAATTGGGAAAGATGCTCACTGCATCCTAAATATGCCACAGCTCAGTTCACAGAGAGGGAAAGTGCACGTACATTTATGCTATTCTAAAATTACCTGGTAGAAGAAAAACCCCACAGCTATAAGCTTTTACTGCTTAATTTGAGACAAGTAACACCTTAGATTAAAAAAAAAAGATAAATTTTCCCAAAATTTCAAGCTGTACTTCACGTATGTTCCTGTATATTCAGAGGAACTATGTTTTAAATACCATTTTAAGTTGTTCACTGAGGATCTACTGAGCTCTCAGAGAAATAAATGCAAGTGCTGTATCCCATTGATTTCTTGTGAGAGTACATTGGGCTCTGAATACTGATCCTTTCAGTGGGAAACAGCAATAACTTAATAATAATATAATTAGTTGTTTACAGTGACACAGTGTCTTTCCCTCCCATGTCTCCAAGTGCTGGCCGCTCGCTGCAGAGCTCACTGCTGCCCTTATCCACAGGAACCCTTATCACAATGAACAACTTCACCAAAATTAATGCTGAAGGCACAAAGGAGGAAGGCAGGGTTAGTGGCTGGCTTTAAGTGTAACAGAAAACTAGTGTGAGTGGGAGGATGCTTATTGCACGAGTGTCAAGGCTGGGAAACAAGGTCCCAGTGTAATTACAGAACTCGCCCAAGGCCACACAATAAGGCAGTGGCAGAGAGTACATGGCAGCTCCCACAGCTCGAGTCTGACGCCCAGGCTTCATCTTGCTAACAAATACTTTTAGAAACACAAACAGTGATAGTCACATCCCATGGCGCACTTTAAATTGCAGTGTATTCAGACTGTATGAATGTAAAGATGTTCTTCTATAAGCTGTAATCCAGGATAGTACCAAAGGACACATACTCCCCACAATGATGCTGCTTTTGACTTCCTTCTGCTACAGGTACTACTTGAAGAGACATCTTTATTATCCAAGTTGTCCATAACTGAACAACCCTTTCCCACCAAGCAGCTTTTCTGAGTCATTCACGCTGTGATTTTAACTGCAATCAGGCTTGTTTTAGCATATTTAGCCATGAGGTCTTAAACATAATGGAAATAGAGTTATTTTTAATGCAGTGTAAGCCAAGATGGAGTGAAGCTTGGTAGGAACAAACTCAAAATTTGGAAGGAGCACCACTTCTAGGCTCTTTTCCCTTCCCATGTACAGGAATAGGATTTCATCTGTTTCCTAAGGAAAAGCTCTGTGGAATTGCACTCCAGGCGTACCAGAATGGCAGTGCTCCAACATGACTACACAGCGCTATACTGTCCCCACTGACTGTCCCCTCCAGCACCCACTGCTGCTTTGCACTTGGTGGGCAGACTTTGAGCAAGCAAAGGGCCCAGTCTGCAGCTTTGAAATCTCTTAGCCAAATACAAGGCTTCCAAACCATTTCTCAGACCTTGTGCTTACTCACAAAAGTAAATATCAAAAGTGTCAAATAAAGATATTGCAAGACAAATGCATTCTCCCAACAGCAAACCCATCAAGATAAAATCATGCAACAACAGCAATCATAGATGTTTGTGTTACAGCAGGAGCATGAGAAAGTACAGGTTGTCAGTGTACTGGACAATGAAGCCTCCCACCTTACAGCCTGAGGCCAGCCAGAAAAGCAGAATTCCCTCTTGTTTTCCAGTAGATGCTGCCCTGTGAATTACATGCGGAAAGCGGTGAAATTACAGACCAATAACTTAGGGATAGGGCCAAAAACATGCTCCACAACAGGATACTGTAAAGGTTAAATCCTTATTATGGGCCCCACAATATCACGATTAGTTTTTCAGGGAGGTTTCAAATAATAAGCTCTGCAGAAAAGCACGATAAGATGCTTAGCCAGCAAGCCATCCCACATTCATGCAATTTTTCTCCCAGCTTTTCACGGGTCCAAAGTCCAGGGTTAGGAAACACCATGGAGAGTTTTGTTGCAACTTGATAGCAAGGTTGTCTCAAAGTCTATTTTTCAGGTACTGTGTTTAGCCACTGAGTGTTTCTGTCCCATCTTTCTGTGCTTGGATGATCAGACCTGCAGCAAGTCTTGAAGAAGTGCTTGGACTTTCACCTCTCTAAATTCTCCCTTTTTGCTCAGGCACATGTAATTGTTAAGTATATTTCTTAAATGACAGTAAATGAGGTTGTTCTTGAAGGATGGGGCTTGTGTTGTTCCATGGGGTGCATGTGTGTGGGTGGGTGCAGGTATGCCTAGTAATCATAGGATCATAGAAGGGTTTGGATTGGAAGGGACCTCAGAGATCACCTATTTCCAACAGCCTCACAATGGGAAGAGGTTTTTCCACTAGACCAGGTTGCTCAAAGCCTCATCCAGCTTGGTCTTGAACATTGTCAGGGATGAGTCAACCACAATTTGTCTGGACAACCTATTCCAGAGTGTCAGCATCCTCACAGTAATGAATTTCTGCCTAATATTCAGTCTAAACCTATTATCAGTTTAAAGTGATCCCCCCCTTGTTCTCTCACTGCAGGCCCTCAGAAAAAGTCCTTCTCCAGCTATATTGTAAGCCCCATTCAAGTATTGGAAAGCTGCTTTAAGCTCCCCCGAGAGCCTTCTATTCTCCAGGATGAACACCAACTGTCCTGGCCATTCAATGCACAGATGAAGCCCAAAGAGTAAAATTTGGCTGCTAAAGGGATGAAAAATGCTAACTGCATTCTGGTAGTTGAGAGAAGTGTGAGGTCAATGTCACAAAAAGGAAAAAACAAAAACAGTCTCGTTGATTCAGGCAGATCATTCGTTCCCAAACAGTGTATGAATAATTGTGTGGTCCACTGAGCTGAATCCTTTGGAGAGTTTCCAAGGAAAACCTTGATGCTATCAGTACATGCTGGACTGTGGCAGTTGTCCATGGAGAAACACAGTTTGGGAAAAAGCCTGAGACCTTGTGAACAATCCTTTGTTTTAGTGAGTGGGAAGTAAGAAAAAGGCCTGTTTCCTTTCCTGTTAGATGGCCCTGCATGAGACAAGTCATTGTGCTCTCAGGGTTGGCCTGAGCAGCACTACAGTGTTGTCACCCATGGGGCAGGGGCAAATACAACAGCCCACTCCCCTCTGCAAAACCCAGGACCACAGCACACCTGGCTTTTACAAAAAAAAAAAAAAAAATAAAAATCCCAGTTAAAATCAGAGATATACTGTAGACAACGACCCTGGCAGGGGGTTCCCAGTACCTCATGGAAGTGCAAGCCACCTTAACAGGTTAATTTCCCAGGAGGAAAATGCTGCAAAAATTCAATCTAAGATAACATCACCAGTACAGTCTTTACCTGAACACAGAGAGCAGGGAACTGGCTCTCACAGAACCCCTATGCTTGCCTGCCAGAAGGAGAAGGTGCCAAGCGTGAGGTGGAAGAGGAAGCAGATGTGGGAGAGGAGACCAAGCGTGTAAGTCAGCTGAACCACAGCCAGATAAATCCCCAGCCGCCCCACCGCAGGCAACTTCCCTCGGAGAGCAGAGCTGGAGCATTCTGCTAGAAAATAAAGCCTGATAAAGAGACTGTTTATTCTGGTTCACTTCCTATAAGTGACTTGGTGACCCTTGGAGTGCATGTGTTTGCAGTTTGAGTGGCAGGCTGTTGGCACGAGTGCTCACCCTACGGATACCTACAGAGCACACAGCCCTCAGGAAAGGAGAACTCAGCCCGAGTTTTTATCTTACTACAAATGGTGGAGACAGGCTGCTCTGTTGGACTGTGCTCCTCAGAAGCTGCACTGAAAGGATATTCTTCACTCCTCGTGCGCTCAGTCTGGCAGGCAGCAGTCCCTGAAGAGAACTGCTTTGCTTGCTCAACATTGTACTGCAGCTGAAAGGGAGACTGGAGCTCCAGGTCTCAAACAAAACCCAAATGCAACTGGCAAAGCCTGTCCAAAAACAACCCAAGAGTTGGCATGGCTTTTTAGTGAGGGGAAAGTCATCAGTAGTATCTGCTCTTCTCCTGAAAAATTACTATTATCTTTAATAAAACACTGGTAGCAAACAGAAGACCACCTTCTGCCGAGCTTGTAATCTTCCCCAGTGCAAAACAGCCCTTGAAGAACAGGACAACTTCCTCCAGGAACTCTCTGCCTATTGGAATCACCATGAGACAAATCTGTCCTTGCTTGTGGCTAAAACACAACAACAAATCCTTCTCTTTTGTTCCTGAATCATGACAGACCTTATAATTTTCCTGTTAGTAGGGGAATGGGTCTAGGATCACATTTCAGCTGTTCATAGCCCTAACTACTATTCATCTACTATCTGCCTGTGGTCCCAGGGTTAACAGCATGCCACTTGTACATTCATGCTTTGGAACAAATCACACATATCCATGTTCACTATTATTTTAAATTATTGTTTTCCTAAAAACAGGCAACCCATTGTTAGCAAACAGAAGTGGTGAAGAGAAGCAGAGTAATTCTTACAACCCAGCTGCATTCTGAATTCCTTTTCTTTAAAAGGTCAGAATAGCCTGAGGAGAAACAAACAGAGCCTGTATGATGTCGTGAAGTGTTCCTTGGAGAAAAGTGAGCAGTTCTTCCTGCCCAGAGTATAAGGAGGATGCACAAAGGAATGATCAAGTAGGCTCTTGGACAAGATGTTCAGATCTTCTGCCCAGTAAAGGCATCACAGATGGGAAGGCTGAAAAGAAAGGTGTAGCAAAAATACTATTCTGCAGATGTCTCTGGTTTTTCACAGGCTGTAGAGGCCATATGAAACCATCAGAAAAGTCATTTACTTCTCAGCCTTCTGAGAAACTCTCTGGTGGTGGATATCCACTCCACATAATGAGACAGACAGATTTCAGAAACTCAGTGGGTGCATCAAGGCTGTGCTGAGGGGTGTGGGAGCCTTAGCAGAACACAGAATTTCTCCATGTGGGGGTGAGAGTCTTAATGCCTGCTCTGTAAAGGAGATACAAGGCTGCTCTTTGGACTGCTCCTGACACAGAGGACCCTGTGGAGGAAGCTGAGCAATGGGGGGGATCACACCAAAGGAAGAAGCTGGCTAAAAAGAGATGTCTCAGAAACTCCTATGTCTGCTTTACGTTCTCAGTTGTTGGGATATAGGCAGAGGATACAGTGCTTCAGCTCTTTCTCTGCACCAGGAAATGCTGGCAGACTGTGAGTAAATCCTGTCAAGTGTTCGGTGATATGACCTGCACTTGCCATGTCATGGTGGATCTCACACCTGGTTTTACCTGGTATACATAACCACTGCACAGGGCAACAGAGATCATCCTCAGGAGACAAAGTGTCTGGGATAAGGGGTACTGGGAGTGGGTCAGCACTTTCAGGTTAGCTTGTTCTCTCCAAATATTTTATCGATACCCACACAAACATCCTTAGCAGCCTCAGACTGGTTTTGTGGGTGCATTTCAATGATTTTTAGTACAAATCTCTGAGCAATATCTCTAGAATTACTTTTCTTTCCTGACTTTCTCATTAAAATCACATCAGAAAAGTTGTATATTTCTCTTAAAGCCATAACAATAAATTATCAACATTTCTCATCTCGTATTTAATGTCCTGCCTGCTTTCCATTCTTTCTACAGCTTATGCTGAGCTGCCTGACTCTTATTTGCATTTGTGCAAGATTGCAATTTTTTTTTTGCAGTAAACTAAGCAGTAATAAATTCCAGAGGCCTTTACTGTCTGTCCCCACTGCTCAGCTTCCTCTGGCTCTCATTTACGTTATTCTGTCTTGTAGGGACACAGGAACTGCCATCACTGGCTCAGACCCACTCAATCATGGGCTGTATCTTGCCTCCAACACTTGATTATCCTGGACTTATAAGAAACATCCCCAGAAGGAATATTTTTACTCCTTATTCCCAAGCCACTGTTCTGAGCTAAACAGGCAGTACTCAGCCTAGACACACTGTGCCTGGTGACTGCCAATAACATGCTCTGAGAGTCTGATGGGGTTTCAGACACTTGTTCTCTTATTCTCCTGTTCCCAAGCAGAAACTGATCCTTTAGCATCCAAACATGAGTCAATACAATGTATAGAACAAATCCTGAAACCCATTCATAAAACCAAAAAACAATTACAAAAGCAGTCCACATCCTCCACAGCTCCAAATATACTAGTGCAGAGGAAAGCACTTCCATCCCTGTTAGAGAGTATGCTGTTCAGAATCATGTCCTGCAACGGACTAATAATATTTCAAGGGAAGTGACAACAGCCCCATCAATGAAGTAATTCAGAGCAAGGCTCACTGAAGTCCCCTTAGGGATACCCTGTGACCAGTCTGACACTGGTGTAGTGGATTCTGTACCCCACTTTAAGTAAGGGATCTTGGGCTGTGCCTGCAAAGGAGCGAGAGAGACATCAGCCCTTCAGGGCCAGCCAACAGAGCTCCACCTGCTGATAAAATTCCCTCTGGCAGAAGCCCTCTGACCACAGCCTGGCCAGGGAGCCACACTTGACGCTGGCACTGAGCCCACCCTGCGCTTGGCCAGCCAGGGACATGCTTCTCCTGCCGCTGCGTCTGTGGAGGAGTGAGAAAGAAAGTCATGCCAAGTCATGACTCACAAAAGAAAAAAACTCAGTGAGTATCAACATTAGGGAAGCCTCTGACACTGGAAAGGACTTGGTCATGACCAAATTGATTTATCACACAATACAGTTGTTTTATAGCTGCTGTTTCACCCACTCATTAGAACCTGTGTGAACTGATGCTTCATGGTTAGAGGTGTATGTGTGTCATTTTTTTCCCTTACAATTCAGCTTGTTCGAGGATCATGTGATTTTTCAGTTTTTTCTTCCTGCTAAAAGTGTGTGTTTATAACATGGGCTATTATGACCCTTGAAGAAACTACCATCATCATGACTACAGTCCCATCCACATTTAAAAATCTTTTAAAAAACCCAAACAAAACCCCACCAAACCACTGCTTTTCCTCCCTTAGCTTCTGTTTTCTGAAGAAGCATACTCGTTTGTTTTTTCTGCTGAAAACACAGAATGCAGGGGATCTTAGTCACTGTCTTTCTTTTTTTTCCAACCCAAACTGCCTCAGTCTATTTGCTGAAGTGTTTGGCAGCAACAGTTGCTTGAAAATTAGACAGTTTTTAAAAGAAGAAATTATCTGTTCTGCTTGCTACCCCACTGGGATTCAGAACATTCCCTGCTTTTCGATGGGTTACATCTTTTTACATGAAAGAATTAAAAAAAAAAAAAAAAAAAGGAGGAAATGAAAGTGTTGTTTGCCAGGTGTTATTCAGCAGTTCTGGGCAATCAGATCAGCTTGAATCCCAAAAAGTGCTGCAAAAATGACCACTGTGAAAGAGCCCTGAGCATGTCAACCTGCCTCTGACACATGTGTGGAGGCAAACATTAACATCTGTCAAAAGCCACACAGGAGCAGTATTTTTACAGCAAAGTAGCAGCAGTCCTCTGAGCCTTTTGCACTATATACTTCAAAAAAATCAATTTTCTTTGCAAAGTGGTAGAAACCACTCCCCCTCCCCTTGGGTTTTTGTCTGTGGTGGATTTAGCTCTGCCTTTGTTCCTTGAATAGAAACCTCTGACTTCAAGCACACAGCGGTGGAAAGAAGAGACCTTTGAAACGCCAGCTCAGAGTGCCCTTGAACAGCACTGATGGATCATGGCAAGCCTTCAGCAAAAGACCTCTCTTCACATTCCCCTGCCCTTTGGGAGCACCTCTCTCAGCAAAGCTGGGTGCTTTTCAAGGGCTAATTAAGGCTGCATTTCCCCTGCAAGGCAGATGAAGGTCACTTGGGAAGAAGGGCAAGCTACTTGTTTACTCGTCACAAATAGCTTCTTGTACGAAATTCTTCTTTCTTTGCTTACTTATTTGCAGAAGTATCCCAATTTCCTGTATTTTAAAATTTGTTTTGTTTTATTCCCTCCCACCTTTTAATTTTATTTTTTCTCTTTTCTGCCCACTGGTTATTTCTTTTAGGTGCCAGCCAATATCTGGGTTCTGCATATCTCCCACCACAGTTTCTGCCTCCTAGGGGAGCCATACCGTGACACACAGCAAATAACACAGTTCTGCAGCCTGAACTTTGGGTGGAAACTTAGTCTAGAAGAAGAAAGGAAATAGTCAGACTTTAGGATCTTCACATATTTGGGCTACTGGCTTTCAAAGGCAGCTGTTTGGTTTTGATTGTTGAGCCTGCCTTACCCTTTCTGACCCATACATTCAAAAAGCAGAGCTCCCAACTGCTAGAAAATCATGCTCCTGCACAGCAGCCCGAGCTCTGTGCACAAACACTTTGACAACCTCAACATCAGATGTTATTTTTAAAAATCTCTATCTTCATGTGGTCATGTACCACATACCAGAAAGGAGATTCATGCGGTCAGAACTGAGTGAGCTCCCCTGAAGCCCAGGGATGGGTCTGAGCAGAGGGTTAATCTCACCTCTTCCCCGCAGCAAACATGCCTCTGCCAGCAGCTGCTGTTTGAAAGCAGCATCCCAGACCTTCCCACCTGAGAGACACACAGGCCAGTTCAATTGTTTAATTAAGATGGCTTTATTGGCCAAATGATTTACGGTGGTTTTTTTTTTTTTTTATTTCTCCTTTGTTGTAAAGGGTCATTTTGCACACAAGGAAAAAATTTTGAAAGGTTTCAAATAAACTCTAGTTCAATCCATATGGGAAATGTTAAATGACATGTCAAAATATCACTCCTGTTCACTTAAGCAAAGCCAGTTTGTGCTTTAATTTCCTTTATGCCTAAAACCTCTTTCATGATCAGTTTTCCTCAGTGTCCAGACCTTTCTACATTTTGACTGCATTTCATATTACCTGCAAAATACTACAGGACAAGATCATGGGTTGCCCTCTGCTCTGTTATATGCAGTTTTGTCATTCAGCTCTCAGATAACCAAACATCTATGAACTGCAAGCACTACATTTTGAAAACAGTTCGCAAAAAAAGTCTGTGACAGGACACAGCTGGTTGTAATTTAATGACTACAGAGTATTAAGAATAGAAACAATTTCAGAATGCACCAAAATAGCTAGAAATATAAGACCCTTGGCTGACTTAAGGCCTAGCAGTCTCTGTGTGACTGTGTGAGGGGGATGAATAGAGCAGCTCTGTAAGATCCTTTAATTCCAACAAGCAATTGGCAACCACGCTTTAACCTGCTGATGCAAAGTCCTCTTGGCTTTGCCTTTTATCCTGGCTTTTAAGATAGATCTACCCAAGACCTGGCTCACATATGCTCTACTCCGAGTTTATTTCCTGTAGGGTTTTATTACTGTCAGTTGCTGTTGCTGCTGCTTCAGAGGCAAATTCAGATATTAAAGGCAGTTGGTTTTAGCTTTGAAGCTGAACAAAGCTCGATGCAGATGTTCGACAGGAAAGAGAGTTTGGGATTCCTAACAATTTTCATTTCTGATGGTTAAGGAAGTTTGTGAACAAATATGAATGGTGCAAATGGAATACACAAGAGGAAGAAAAGCACAGGACAATTCCTTGGTACTCAAGACTGATACGTATACGTCTCTTTTTTGATTTAAGTTTTTTCACTAATAAATGCATTTAATATTTCAAATTCCATACAATAAAAAATCTTATATAAGACTTTGAATACTGAATTTGTGTCAGTACTTTCCTTGTTGTTTGCACACATTACTTTTTCCAAGAGCACAAAAAAAAAGGGCTAAAACAACTCAAACAACTCCCAAACCCCAAATCGTTTCCTAACTGGTAAGGAACTTCAGTTCTTCTGGCCTTTAGCTGTACATGTTCTGAGTATCAGCTTCTTAGGAAGGTATGGTGTTCCCTTGAAAAATTCCTTGCTTAGTTCTGAGAAAAACCTCCTATCAGACACAGCTGACAGGAATAAGGGCGTAAAGCCCTCTCTGCTCCACTGGGCTACATTTGCCCCAGAGGAGTGCAAGTAGCCACATAATTTTCCAGGGTATACTATCAAAATGGAACTCTGGGGATAGCAAAGTCAGTTTGGTTCGTGTGAACAGGGCACAGTCGCTGCCCTATTCTGGCAGACCTTGGCTACAAATGTGCAAAGACAGAGCCCAGGGACAGCTGCACATCAAGGTGTGCAGGCTACACAAGGCAAAGCATTTGATGACCAGCCTTTTGTTTCTGATAGTTTGAAAATATGACTTTTACAGCCAGATTTGTTTTGTTCTCTTAACCTTGAGTACTTCCTGTACATATTCTTCCCGCAGCTACCCAAACCAGGAGTGAATTCAGGCAAACCATGGTGCTGATTTCCTGTGTAAGAGGGAGTGGGACAGGTAAGAAATACGTCAGGGCTCCCTCACCTGTGAAGAATCCTAGAATGTTCTCTGGCCTTACCCATGGATTGAGATGAGCAGCTTCAGGGTAATCCACTTCCACATCATGTTGAAAAAGGGACAAGTTTCTGGGCCTGGAAGCTGGGCCAGAGACACAAAAGTTTGTAATTGGTATCTTACGGGCCAGGAACCCAAAACCAAAAACACTAGTGAAAATTAGCAACAAAAAAATTATTATTACTTCTACTTTACTGACATTTCTGCTATGAAAAATATGTGCATTGCACAGCTGTACAAAAAACAATAAAAGATTTTTTTTAATGTATATAAAAAACTGATCTATGAGCAGTTTTATGGCAGAATGAGATTCTTTATGGCATTTGTTTCTCAGTGATTTGTCCTGGTGTTGCCCATGCCACCATGGTGCACAGTAAACTCTGCCACGTGAGAATCTAACTTTGCTTTTCTCAAGAGTGACTAGCTGGAATGCCCACCTTGGTATTTTTCCTGCCAGATCATTTTTTGAAACCTGTTTGTACCCAGGAGGTATTTACTAGCTCCTGTAATTGTCTGAAACCTGCAGCTTATGAACTAAAGTGACATTTTTGTCGGCATAGAAACCATCCTCTTGTGGTTCTCTGTGAAGCTCAGCAACAAAACATGCCTCGAGATGGCCAGGCAGCAAGGGAGGCAGCCCAAGGGGGCCCAAGAACAGGTCAGGTCATGCTGTTCATGAAATCAGTGTGGGAAGAGCAGGAGAAGATGGATAATTATGAGGAGAACAGTGAAAGGGAGAGAAAAAGAGGGTAAAAGAGACAACAAGGAGAAGTAGATTGAAATTGAAATCAAGTCATGCTGACGAAGTAAAAGCCAGCAGGGCCAAGTCTGAAAATACCAAAAAAAAAAGTGCAGAAAGACCTCTGAATACTTAGTAGGCTCATTATAACAAGTGATAAATTAATGTACAGAAGTGAGCTCTCACCTCCTGAACTCTGGTCTGTGGCTAAACCATCAATAAATCTAATGGAATTTTTATTGGTTTCAATTGTATTAATCTTTCTAGTTCAATAAAGCATCCAACATTGTCTTTCACCTTCAGACTTCTGAAGTGTTGATTCTTGGGGATTTATAAGTGAGCTTCTGGAAAAGAAACTCCTGAATTCCTACAAAAGGACTTTTGGACTTCTAATTTGATATGGGCTTTTAGAAAGAGTTACCAGCTATAACTATGGATTTTTCAAGAGGGTAAGGCCTGGCATAATTCTGGAAACGTGGCTAATGAAAATGGATGTTCCTGTCCCTTGGTCTTTGACCTATGGCCACAGCAGGAGCGAGAGTGTCAAAGGGGTGTTTAATCTTTACACCTTCAGAAATTTGCAAAGGTAGACCCTGTATTCTAGAAAGCAATTGTCCTCTTCTCTGAGTTCCTGTTGGTCTCGGCGATAAACTTTCAAAGGGGTCTCAAGAGATCTGAATTGAAATTTTAAAGTGTGTGACTGGGCTAGTTATATATAAAACATATGTGAGATTTCTTAGTCCCCGGTTCCCCCAGAAGTGGGATCCCTGCTGAGCTAGGGAGTTTTCAGCTATATGATATTGTTCACACTCTCAATAAGTTTGAGCTCTATAAAGAAGAGAGGCAAATTAAGAAAGGTTCTTTTGGGTTTCAGATTTCTCCTCCTGAAGAGAAGACTAAGGTCCAGTTCATTTCCCTGAGCCCTACAGGTGATAACAGCGGTGCCAGAGGTACCAAATACAGCTATCCTCACTCTCACATTTCTCTTGGGCACATTTCCAGTCCAGCTGAAGCCTCCCAGAATAAGCCTACATTTCGCCCTGGGTGGAAGCAGAATCTGGGGGGGACCACCAGAGGTGGTGCAAGGCATGAACCAAAAACATAGTGCTGATGTTTACTGGGCAGGCGTGTAAATGTGCATGGGGAGGCAAACACCTTGCAGAGGCCCATGAACTGTCGCTGTCTTGTGCAAGGATGGTCTTTGGCCTCCTGAGCCCCAGTGAGTAGGGCTGAGGCTGATGCATGGTGCTCTCAAGTCACATTGCCTGAGTGTTATGGCAGGGTGCTTCTGCAAGGAGCTGAGATAACAGGGTGGTAAAATAGTGCATAAAAAGACACATTATGCTAAAGTGGATGGAGCAAAGTGCTGCAATGAGGCAATGGCCCATAAAAATAATGTCATTTGCCAGTCCAGAGTCATTTCCAGGGCTGTAAAATTATTTGCTGGAAAGAGTAAGAGAGGGCTGCTGGCTCAGAGTGGTTCCTGTGCTGGGCTGGCAATCCATCCTCTGCTCTGACCAAAGGCAATTGCTGTCAGCCCCTGCTTTGGCTGGAGGCTGTGGGCCTGGGAAGCAAGCCTGGCAAACAGGAAGAAAAGGAACAGGAAGCCTTAGGGTATTTGGACTGGCCTTAATTTTTCAAGGTGAGATTTTTCTTTTCCTAGAAATTCCTCATGATGCTGATTTCTCCTACTGGATGTTACAAAAGTATGGTCATACTGTTTTTCTCCTTCTTCACGAGTGGGAAGGAAAACATTCTCTCTTGTTTTCCTCAATGGACCTGAAACAATACAGCCTTGTTTGCCTTTGTTTTGGTAGCTCCCATGTTGATGCACCAGCATCTCCACTTGTGCCAGCACAGCTGCGGGAATACACGTAATCCCTCTCTCTCCGCCGATCGGTGTGTTCTTCACAAGCAGAACTCAAAACAATGTAGGCCCTATACTAACAATGGTATTTGTGTACAAATGCAGGACAGGAGGAAGAAGAGGGGAGACCAGAATGACAAAGTTGCTCTCGCGCAGCAATGGCTACCTGCTAATTTGAAAACTCACCCCTCTTCCCCAAATAACACCACATAATTTCAGACCATTTGTGAGTTTATTTTATTTTAAATATAAAAATCAAATACCCAAAGATGGATGGGGAGGAAAAGAAGAAGAAAAAATATCAGGATATGAGTGCATTCTTATTTATGCAGGAAAGTACAGCTTTGTGGATTTCCCCCATCTGTTCTGTTATATAGAACCAAATTGGAGTTAAATGTGCTTTTAGAATAAATCATTATGTCCTAAATTGAACATGATTTACAGGGAAAATAAAGCCATATGTGTTACATTAATTTCTCATTTTTGCTCCATCCCACTTCCACTTGGCTGGATACATGTCATGCTCTGTTCCTAAATGGTGTCACTGATGCTGAAAGTAGAAGGTGACACTACATTTTCCAAAGTGGGCTCAATCTTTTAGCTGTCTTTCTAAAAGCAGTGGGAGTGTCCATGGCTCTAAGAGTTTACAAAGAGCATTCTCATTTAAAATGCCGTAAACCGGGAGGAAAATATGAACACGTTCATCAAAGCACAACAGAGAAGCACCCAGAGCAGAGGGTGAGAAAAGGTGTGGGACTAAAAGAAATGAAGACACTCTTGCCCCTGCATGGGACATCATTAGGCACGCAGATCAAAAGGGGTGCTGTACTAAACCTGCAGTGACAGGGGTGTACATCACCCACTGCAAACTGTAGGTTAGACTTGCTGAAGGCAGAGTGGTAAGAGTGAGCAGTGCACCTGGAGGAACATTTTCTGCTGGAATATTTCTTAACTGAAGAACAACAAGCTATTCAGGAAAGATTAAAACAGCAGGAAAAGTCACTACAGACTCTGCTGCTGCATGTTTACTGCTGAATAAATATGTGGAATCCTGTTAGGGCTCTTTTGCACAGTACTCAGACAATTTTTAAGCCATGGTATTCTCCAAAAATGGGCAGGATAAGTGCTTGAGCTAAATTCCCCTCCTTTTTGCATCCCAATTCT
This sequence comes from Pomatostomus ruficeps, assembly GCA_013400735.1. Taxonomy (NCBI): domain Eukaryota; kingdom Metazoa; phylum Chordata; class Aves; order Passeriformes; family Timaliidae; genus Pomatostomus; species Pomatostomus ruficeps. The sequence goes on from VYZT01026400.1 coordinate 22,292, forward strand.
CTCTACATAAAGACACATACTGAAGATATATTTTTTTATGTTTCTTGGAAAACATTCTTTGTCTTGATTGTATCTCCTCTGGAAGCCAATATACCTGGGTTTTCTATCTGGTTGAAGATCACGAGTAGAAAAGAAGAAATGGGCATGTTTACAGAGTGCACAAAGACATTGCTTTGCATTCTAATGAGGGATGACAGCAAACAGCTCTCTCTGTTTTCTTCTAGCTGCAGTGAGCTCTCGACTATTATGTTACTTTCACTGATTTTGTCTCCTATGTCCTTGAACCACTTTCCTCTTATGTGTTGAAAGGCTGACAGAAACTGTGTCTCTGACTTGAAGGTTGGTACCCACAGCTCCGTCAGCCACACTGTGAAGCAGAGATCACTCAACTGCCTTTCACCTAACTCGCTTCAGGACTGCCAGCAGTCTGCCTGCTGCAGGCTCTGGAGAAGTGACTGGCTACGGTATGGAGATATCCACAGTGTTTCCAGTCCCATTTTGACATACCTTTCCAAAATGCTTCTGAATTCCGGAATGAATATTTGCTTTGGTCCTCTGAAATCGGCTGCTTCTATAATACACTTCTCTGTCCCTTTTAAGTCAGCGCCACTGGTGGCTGGTCACTGAGGGGTGAAGGGGTGAATTGCAGCCAAAATAGAAATTTTACATGGAACATGCCTGGAGACAGTGTGATGGATGGGTAGGGAAGTGGGCAAAGTGTCAAATAGGGGGGAGCATTTGACATTGTGCCAGAATTTTCTAGCAAGCATCTTCCTGTTCTATGTGGTTGTGCCCTGACAGCTTGGAGAAACTACCCGTAATTTGTCATTTTGCTCAGGTTGTGGGTTTCTCCTCTGGATCCCCATCCTTCATTTGGCACTGCCTCCTGCCCATCCTCTGTTTTACATGTCTTCAGGGACTCAGAGGGAGCATTTTCCACCGAGTAACTTGCATGAAATAGGCAATTTTTCATGTTACAGTATTTTTTAACTTGTGTTGGTTGGCTACTTTTAGCTTTTGGCCGCATACTCAGTGATAAATGAAGTTAGTGCTAACCATTTTTTTCTTGGCTCAGATTCCACTGAGCAAAGTATAATTTACTATGGAAAAACACCACTGTATGAAATTCCACAGTGCATTGGATTTATTTATTCCTAAACAATTTCCCAATCCAAATTTGTGCAAACACACAGAGTTTCACCAGTCGGTATAGCCGCTATATGAGCTTAAAGCAAACACAAGCAGCCAGTGCAGCATTAGACACTGATGGCAAAGGTGAACTCTTCGGTCTGCTGGCTCCCAACCTCTCTTCCATCATTGCTCATGAGCAAATGAGGTGCACAAACTCTCTGATTGGGTTCATACCCCTGCTGTTGATGGTATTAGTGAGGCTGGATTGCAGAACTCTGTCTGGACACAGATAATTCACAGCCTCTTAACCCCACAGACCATGGAATGCCTCACCTGGGCTTCCACTGAGCACAGTGGGCAGGGGAGCAGCTTCTTCATGCTGCTGATCATGCTTTCCCCGTGACAGGGAAGGTACCTCTGTTATCTTGAGAAAAGCCCTTATTTTATTATAATGTTCTATGTACTCCTGCAACATGGGATGGAGCTGTTTGAGGTGACCAACCCAGTACGCTGCAGGAATTCCTGCCGACCTGGGGCAGATGAAAGGCCATTAGAGCTGCCAGAAGGCCACCTTGTTCTCTGGCTCCAGCACAGACATTCAGCCAGTGGAGAGTTAAGGAGGGTGCATTTCTTCATCTCACACACAAGTGGGTATGGCCATATGGCTAAACACTCTCAATCTTCCTTGCCCTCCTCCCCTGTTCAGCTGGAGGCTCTGGTTCAGAAATGCTGTACCAGTGCACGGATAGCTCTTTCTGGACTTTCTGTCCTTCCTGTAAATCACTGCCTCATTTTGCCGTGGAATAGGAATCCCTGAAGCTGTGAGCAGACAGGAGCTGACAGAGGAGGCATGTGGATGCAGAGAAATGGTGCTTCTGAGAAGGAGAGGTGAGGGTGAACCCATGGAGAAAGTGCTATATCACCTGTGGCCTGCCACCTCATATAACAAGGGTATGATTTGCTAGGAGAGGCACAGAGGACAGCAAAGAACTCATAAAATTCTCATTACAAAAACAAATGTTCCCCTTCTCTGTCCTGTGATAGTGACCAAGAAGAAACACAGTAAAGATTATCTCCTCAAATATGGATGCAGCAATGCTTGGCTACTTCTGTAAGACGAATGCATAAGTAGATGCACAGAAAAATAAAAGAGAGGTAGTTCAGTCTTTCTCTTTATCAGTATTCAGTGAAAAGCACAATGTGATCAAGACTGGAAGGTTGGATACGCAGTCTGTATTCTCAAATATCTCACCTTTCTGCTGCACACTGTTTTCTGCAGCAATCAGAGCAGTGCTGGAGATTTGGCTACCTCAAATTAGGCACAAACAAAGTAATGACCTACTTTCCAAAGACATCGAGTGCTTGCAGCTCCCAATAGATCTGTGTGAACTTGCTCCTTTTTGGAAACAAAACCTCATGCTTCTTCACAATCAAAGGCAAAAATACAGGTGTCTAACTAGGTCATGATATTTTCTCCCAGGTGAAGTCCACAAAACCAGGTTTCCATCTTCAGTCGTATGAAATCTCTGGGTTTCACCTACTGCTTGCCTAGAACTGGGACTACTGCAAGTAACTCATACCCACTGCTGTTTGGTTCAGCGCATGAAACGCAATATGTAAAACACCGGCCGTCAGGGTAAGCGACAGATGAAGGATTGTACAGTAGAGATAGGAGATTTGCTATCCTCTTCTATCAGTGGGAAACATGAGCTTTACCAACAAACCCCGGCTGCTTTTTGACATCTAAATTTCACAGCACATCTGTTGTGTCTCTGCTAATGAAACTTGCTTTTTTGAGAAATGTGTTCATGTCTGGGTCACTAGTGCGGGTACATCTGTCAGGTAGAAAATAACTAATCGGAAGGGCTAAATTAAGAAAGACTTCTCAGACTATTACTACATATTCTCACAAACAATGCTTGATTTTCTTGATTCTACTTACTATTGGAGTTACAGTCAAGTGGGAAGGAGGGAAGGAATAATAGGAACAGTCCTGCCACTCGGTGAGAAACCAGTCTGTGGCATCTCAAATGTGGGACTATAATGCTTGTTATATTAATTTCCTCTTGCTTTATTGTTAGTTATTTTTTTCCAAGAGAAACCCCTAGAGGGAACACTTTGTTAAGCCATGTCATGAACAACAGTACCTGAAGAATATTTCTGTATTAGTGTACAAAAAATAGCTAGCTAGAGAGTGAAGAGCTCTGGAGAAAAACTGTTGAAGGTGAACCAGTGATATGGTCAAACAACAAAAGAAAAAGACCATGATTAGATCTGGTGAGTAAGTAGCTTGCCTCTATATTGAGGCATAATTCTCTATTGGTTCCTTTCTACTGGTTGTGGTTAAGCATCTGGAAAGGAAACAGAAATCCTTAAGACAGCACATTGTCAAGCCTCAAGAAGTTTGAAGTAGATACAGTCATGTCTGTGCCCTTCCTGCTGTGCATCTTCCAACATTACTACCTAGTTACACGAGCAGAGATTTATGCACCATTGATTTTTTTCTTACAGCTGGCAAGGCCAAAGAGAATGGCAATGGGGAAATTAAACATAAAATGTTACCTTGACTGCATCTTTAAAAGAATCACTCCACTAACAGTACCAAATAAACTCCTGCAAAAATCATAACTCAAGGCCCCTTGGGCATGCGTAACATTTTGTACCACGGTATGCCATGGTAACTTTTATGTCTTATTGTATACATGTACTGTGACTGAAATATAGTTACTGAGGGAACCATAACCTTGTATTATCCTCACTTATTTCAGCATGCCAAGCCCCAGCCACAGGATTGCTAGTGCATGGGCTTTCCTATATATAGTGACAAGGAATATGCCCTGCTGCCTTTTATTGGCCAAGCCTTATGCTTGTAGTAGAGTCATCTTGTGGGGCAGCAAAAGAAGACAGCAGATTCAGTTTCAGGAATTCAGATTGCAAACACTCCGTAAAATACCTATACTTTAGATTTGGACATATCATGGTTGTTTTACAAGATGGATTTTCAATATCAGCATTCTCAATATGCTTTGACTGGTAAATAGAGCTAAAGAATAGATCCTTGCTGTCAAATGTACCAAACCTCTCATAATAGATGCTGAAGGATGGAAGTCAGTTCAATTCTCATTGCTCGGCTGGAGAACAACTAGTAATAATTACAGTAATAACTGTTATTATCAGACTATGTGGTCTCCTACTGTTTAAGATGCCTCGCTAACTGCAATTGTTTCAGCAAATAGGTTCTGGCCTCCAGGTCAGGCGGAGCAGAAGTGTCCTTCGGAACAGGCAGCACTGTCCACTCGGGTATCATTTACCACTTGATAAAGACCCTGCAACTCCTCTGGGCCCCATATGATACCCTTGTATTTCTAAGGCACAATTATTGTTTTGGTTCTAGAGTTCTCTTCCAGTTGAATTTCTGTAAGAATATGAGGGCTGTGCTGTTACTCACCAAAGGGGAGAATTTTGCAGTATGAAACTCAGGTTAGCTGTTGCTTATCTGTGAGAAGTTCACTGGGGTAGCCTTGGGGCAGTGTAAAAAACCAGCGAGTCAATTCTAGCACAAATTTTTCTATGCTGCCTTGTAGGACATGTCCCCAGGGAAATGTACCCTCAGCACAGGTCATTCAATTTTGAATGGGACTAATCAAAGTGAGACATTGGGGTGACCAAGCAGTTGGACAGTGTGGCATGTCAAGGGAGGAGGTCCTAGAGGTGGATGACGGTGTCACTGGTGCCTGCAGGTTAAGCTAAAAAAGGGCCTGTGCTTGGTGTCAGAGAAGGAAGCAGGTCCTTCTACTTATGCCTTCTCCTCATGAATCCAAGGAGCGACCCAGATGGAAAGCAGTTTGGCAGAAAAGCATTTGAGAGTCCCAGTGTACTGCTGAAAACTGCCCTGGAAGAAGTTTATTTAAAAAA
>VYZT01026400.1:29978-59351 GCA_013400735.1 Pomatostomus ruficeps
TTATCTCAAGTCCTCTCAGACTGTACAGGAGCATTCCAGCTTTCGTCTGATCCTTGGTTACTTCTTTGTGCCAGCTGAGACTGGGGCTGAGCCTTGGGACACACAGGCACCCTCTGGCCTGAGAGGGTAAAATGAGTGTGGGAAGCAGGGAGGAAAGGGGAACCAGTTTAATCAACCTGGCAAACCAAAGAGTTTCTCCTTCTGACCAGCCCAGTTAGGAGCCGGGTTGTTTGTCCTTTGAGGGAAGGTCACTGTGGATGTAATTATCTCTTTACTTATGCTGTCCTGAATCAGGGCTACTAATGTTGGGATGAGTAAGGGGGATGTAACAAGCCCTAAGGGAGGAGAACTGAAGTCCCATGTTCTCTTCTCTTTGTTTAAAACAAGTGAAAGCTGTCAGCATCGAATAACTAATAATAATAATGGATAGCTATTAAAAGAATACTTTGGCCAAGTCATTACATTATCTTTGTCCTCTGCTTTAGACATCTCACTTTGCATGCAAAAGTCACTTAAACGGGATGGGGGTCACCAACTATAGACAGCTTCAAAGATTTTGAGAAAACAAGGAAATCTGTTGGGAAGTTTATATCACTGCAAGTATGACAAACTGCCTTACAAACTACAAAGGAGCAAACCTGCATGAAAACTGCCACAGGCTCTATGAATGTAGACATCGTGCAGAGAAGGTCCTGCTCTGGTGAGACTCTCTGCTCCATGGCAATCCGAGATGTCCTTGCATGGCTTGAATTGAGCAGGTGGATAAAGAGGAAGATTTAAGTCTGATGGTTTGCAGCAGAGGTCAGAAAATTCAAATACAACAGTGGCCCTCAAATGTTGAGAATCTTGTTTGTTTGTTGTTGGGTTTGGGTTTTTTTTATAATCACTGAAGAAATGCTAAAGATTTAACTGTAGAGAAAAAAAATTATTTATATTGACATCTGTGCCTCTGCAGTATTCCTTCCTCTGAAAAGAAAGATAATGGTTTAGAGTGGAGGAAGAACAAACAACTGAGTACAAGGAAATTTCCATAATACTTTTTCAGCAATATTGCCAACTGGCTTTGAAGATTTAGACCCTATCACTATCTATTTTTTGTGAATAACTTCTGAGAAGGCCAAAGACAAATTTCATCTCATTACAGTAATTGCAGTTATAGTCAGTCCAAGCAATTCTCAAACATTTATCTGTCAGCACCATCCACTTAGTCCCTGACACTGTGGCCGGCTGGAAAACTACTGCAGCTAAACAACATACTATATGCAGATCACTCTGATTTCTTCAAATACCTTGCTGCAATGCAGAGGCAGTTTCTCTACAGTTTCTACAGTTTTTTGTGTACTCATGAGAACACTTGCCACAGAGTCCCAAGCAAAACCACTCCCAGGGACAAACTGTCTCCTGTGCTGGCTTATAGAGGGAAAGGTTTGGTTTTTTCTTTGACTGTTCTTTAGATTTATTTGTACCTGAGTTGAAGCCTGACTTGCTAGGCAGAATCAGGGGACTGCCAGAACAGAGGTGATCGATGCTATAAAAAAGTAACAATATAATAGGCCTGAGCCTACACCTTTAAATTAGAGGCAATTTTGCCTCTGACTTCCGAGAGAAAAGTGGGCCAATTTACTCAATATTTATAAGCCCAGGAGAGTGCCAAGAATGAGGTCCTACACAGTAAGAGGCAAAGTCTGCAATAAACTGAATGCCACATCCATGGCAACTCACAACACAGTTAATAATTTTTCAACATGAAAAGAAAGATATTTATCAGGGCCACCAAAAGAGAAGCAATTTACAAAATTGACTGAAGTGAAGGCATTTCACATCTGCTGTGTTTTTCGTGGCTTTGGTCTTTTGTGGGAACCGCATTTGCTCACTGGGATGCTCAGGGAGTGAGGATAGCCCCCAGCAAGCATTTTGCCATCTCTGGGCAGTTGGTGGAGGGAAGTGACTTACAGAGGTCACTCCCCTTCTCCTCTCACAGACAGACATCCCTCTGCTGGGCTGCAGTCGTGTTGGGCACTCCTCAAATACACAGTGATGCCTTTGTGGACCTATGCATATTGGGCTTTGAAAATCCTGCCCACTTCAAAAGATAGAGCAGAACAAATAAATAGGGTCTGAATTTTATAGACATGAAACTGAATGTGGAAGATACTAAATGCTTCCCCCATGGCCCTGGGCAGAGCTAGGAAAAACTCTCAACATACCCTAAGTGTCAAACCAAAGCCCTGACCTAAACACCATCTTTCCTTCAAATAGTCAATTGTACCAGTTGTATTTAATACAGCATTTCCCACACCAGGGAGATAAAATATTCCTGTCTAGTATGCTGGTCACACTGTTCCATACTGTGTGCAAGATGCTCCATATGTATTAGGTACTAATGTCCATGGTTTCCCAGTAGCATTCAGCTTTTCCTACTCTGCTGGTGAAAGGCAGCACAATTGCTCTCATCCCTGAAAGTAGCAGGCTGTCTCCATAGTGTTCCCACAGAGCAGTTGTACTGTAGTTTCTTTCCAAGCTGGGATGGTTTATTTCTCTTCCAAGTTGCTGCTGTAGGATTGTGTCACCAGTGAAACTCTAATGAAAACATCAAGTCTCCACCATATGTTGATGCATTTGCTAGTTTATGAAACCTTTCTGCATCTGGATAAGTCAATCAAGGTTAAACATCCTTTTATTAAGAAGTTCTGTTAAGGACATTGGCACATCTGTTTCTCCCCACACTGTTGATTTTTGTGGGCTGTGTTGGTTAGCACTAAAACTGAGATACCACCACATCCACTCCCTTGAAGCCAAAACAATGATCTTAATTCCATCCCTTATTTTGGACAAATCACTGTACTAAGGGCTACAGTGGGTTATAGAAATGAAGCCCTTTTTGTTTCCCTCAGGAATCATATATAGAAAGAGAGCTGAGAATATTCAACTTCTGCTGGAGAGATGGTTATGTAGGACCTGGCTGTCTCCTTGCAACTGAGCTGCTTTCCACAGAAACACAATATTCTGGGAGTAGCCCTGCTCTGATATGCCTCTGTGGGCAGTAATTCTGCAGTTTCTGTGCAAACAGCCACGAGCAATGCCCAGCAGACCTGCACTGGAGAAATACCTTGGGGCTGTGACATCTCGAGGTTTGACACAAACCTAGATGGAATGGCTCAAGGGAGATGGAAATATTGACCAAATCTGATGCTAGGTGAGGTATTTTCAGAACAAAACAAGATCAGGGAAGAGGTTCAATAGAAGTACATGCTGCACAGTGCTGGCAATATTTTGTTCACTACAACCATCACAAAAATCAGAAAGCTGGACCTTCATTAAGTTTTATCTCTTTGCAGCTGGAGATGTTTTCCACACAGAAAAACACCACTGCAGTCAGACTTCCCAGAGGCAAGGATGGGTGAAGCCGTATCTTCTTTTTGCTAAAGTTAATATATAGACGTCAGACAGAGAAATATGCCCACTAGGGATCCACACCTGAAGGCCAACATAAGTAGTGGAGTTTTAGAAAAAATATGCTCTTCAGAGTGCTTTTCAAGTTATTTAGCAGGAAAAGGGTCTTATTCAAGGAGTTTCATTCAAGTGAAGAGGCATCGAGTTAGGAAAATCTATAGCACATAAACTCTCAAAGCCATTTTTATCAGCAGATAACAGCTTTACCTTATCACCACAATTTCTCTGAACATGGGAGTTTGAAAACAGAAGAGTGAATTGACATGAAAACGGTCTTTGGTGACAAAAAAGAGGCAGTAATGTGACACAAAGAACATCCTTAGGACCAATTTGCTTTCCTGTATATCATGATTTAGGAGAATGAATAGGCATTAATGTGAATAAATTCTCTGACAAGGCAAAATGTGGAGTTGCCAGTTCAGCCTAAATGATGTTCAGAATCATGCAGCTATATTAAGAGAGAAGGCAAATGAATGGTTTATGCATATAAATTCAGTGTAAGGAAATCTAAGGTAATGAGGCTAGGCAGAATAAAAAAAGGAGACAGGAGAGGTGGGAAAAGGAAATATGCTCTCTCTGGCCATATGCTTAGGGCACTGAGCAGAGAGAGAACCAGATGGTGTGGCTCAGACTTTAAAGTATAGTTCTCTGACTTTTAACCAATACATTAATGCACACTGGATATATAAGATATTTTAGAAGACATTGGGCACTTTTTTCCATGAAAATTACGGAAATTATTTAATCTTCTTTTTTTTTTCCGACATATTTCTTGCTTGCTTGAAGTTGTCCATCTATGGATCTGTTATGAACCTCATCCCAGAGCCAGATTTTTGCCTTATCAAGGTTTCTTTAAAAAGATTAAGCTGTTACTCCTTGTGATCTCTGGAAAGGAAAAAAAGAAAAAAAAATACCCAAAACACTCAAGAGGGAAATGTCTGTTCTGGTACTGATTCAGAAAGCCCTTTGATATGGAAATCATTGGCGTTAACTCCTGTAGCCTCTAGCCTCTCTCCGGTAACTCAGATAATGCATGCAAATGCCCAGACCTGTTGGCCGCTGCGATCAAGGACTAACGTGCTTCCTGTTCCTCTCTGGACCCATCTTTTCCCTCTTTTCTCCAGCCATAGCTGAGTCTGCCCACTAGCACAAGGACTGCACCTGTACAAAACCAAATAAATCGCTGCTGCCCATTCTGCCAGGAAGGACTGGTGTACAGGTACCTCTGCAGAGAACACATGTGAGTGTGTGAACCAGAGGCCATCAGCATTTCTGCTTAGATGCTCCGTAATAAATGAAAATGCCACATGGCCAGCAGATGATCTGTCAGCAGGCTCATTTCCTGACTAACCTGCTGTCCTGAGGGACACTTTGCCTTGTCTGTCATCACTAATGCTCCAAGATCGAGCAAAAGGGGCTGTGGAGAGACTACCACTGCTTACACAGGTACCCGTGGCAGTGTGTGTGAGCCACCCTCAGATGTCAGGAAAGGGCTTTCCAAAGCACTCTCGGGGCTGACAAGCAGCACCTCCCAGTAAGGTCGAGCACAGTGTCCTGCTGCTGCATCATTGCAGCTGCTGCAGGCCCAGCTCTGGACCTTTCCTCCTTTTTTGCTGATTCTGAGGATTTGTTTTCTCTTCCAGGGGGTGGCTGGTACACTCCTGTTTGGTACTTCATCCCCTGTGATTGTTCTTGTTGCATAAAGCCACAATCAGACCCTATTCTTCCCTTTCAGGCCAGTGGGGCTAGACAGACCCAAACCACTTTGGTTTTGAGTACTAGGCTTTCATTTTTCTTGATTTCTCCTATTGCCCTCCATCCCACACATATGCTACTCTTTACCTCTGTGACCTGAATATTTTGGGGTCAACAGGAAATGTATTTAATTTCATTAGGACCAGATTGATAAATATGTCTAATAGGAAGGATGTATAAGAATGGTGTTGTTGGGGTTTGGGATCCTTCTCCCTTTTGTTTCTTTCTCTTAGGAACTTTTCCCCACATTTTTTGCTAAGGAACAGTAATGGCTGGGTACTTAAGAAAAACAAAGAGTTGACTCTGAGATGGGGCTAGCTAGTCTGTTATCTGAAATTCCCTGTTGTCTGAGATTCCCCCTCAGAGATTCCCTGTTGTCTGAGATTCCCCCTCAGAGCGGGCAGAGATACTGGGGGAATGGGACTAGTTAAAAAGGGGCTAAGCACAGCTTGAGAGTACTTTGCTTCTGGACATCCAGAGAGAGCGAGAGAGGCTGCTGGAGCTCCAGGAAGAATCTGCCACCACTACACGCTTCTGTCTTCAGCTGTGTGCTTCTATTGACTCTCCACCATCCACTCCAGTGTCTCAAGGGAAGGAAACTCAGGATCCCTGAGCCTCCTTCCCCCTCCCAGGGATCCAGCCTCTCCTGGCCATGGCCCAGAAGCCAGCCCTGCCGCACCTATAGCCGTCTCAACCCCTGCCTGCTGGGACATCCCACAGTTTCCAATTCAGCTGCTGAGCTTTTGACACTCCGGAACTTTGCTCATCCCTGCCTTCCCAGCTTGCTCCCTGGCTGGCTGTGATTGTGACTGCATCAAAGGGGAACTGCTAAACTGTTCATTGGTTTTTCCCCCTATTCTTGTTTTGTTGTGGTTACCATTGTTGTTGTTTGTCTGCCTCATTATATATATATATGTATATATTAGTAAAGAACTGTCATTCCTTTTCTTATATCGTTGCCTGAAAGCCTCCTTAATTTCAAAATTTTACTAATTCAGAGGGAAGGGGGTTACATTTCCTATTCTAAGGGAGGCTCCTGCCTTCTTTAGCAGATACCTGTCTTTGAAATCAGGACAGGTGTCCACAGTCAGGCATCCAGGGAAAACTAAGAATAGGACAAAGATATATATGGTGCATCCCCTGAGTACTATCCCCACCTTCACCTATTTTCCACTCAGAGGAATTCCTGAGCCTAATGCGGTTTGCCTATTTAGTCACCTTCAAGAGATTTCTCTTCCAAGTACTTGTTCAGGCTTTCAGAAGTGCATCCACCTAAACTTCTTGCATCCACATCTCACAGTCCTTTGTGAGACGCAGAATAGCAAGGCTATTATTCGGTGAGGCAGTGTTGCACCGGGGAACAGGTTATGCAAGTCTATGAGCCATGCATTTAGTTGCCTAAGGTGATGAATTTCAATGCATTGGAAGCTTTTTTAACCAGTCTAGAGCAACAGCAAGCTGCCTCAGAGTCAGAGTCTGCAGCAGTGAAGGAAGGGTCTCCCAGAGAGTGTAAATGGTCAGACATACTTCTGCATGCAGGAAAAGTTGCCCTATTTTGCAGTGTGCCCAGTCACACCTGTACCTTTTCTTCATCTCCTCCAGGCACTTGCAGGAGGGACTGTGAGTATTCAACACCATTGTCTTTGAAAGTTATAAAACCCCACACCCCTTAAATAGCTTGTCCTGGTTCAGAGAGAAACAGCTACAGAAATTCTGAAGGATTTCTCAATCAAGTCAGTCTGAACCAAATTAACCACATAGTTCCTCAAGATACTGAGGTCAGATTACAGCAACCATCTTTTCTCAACCTGTGCAGGGAAGCAGTGGAGAGGAGTCAAAACTTTAGAATGGAAATAACAAATATCAGTGATGCCAAACCCCCAGAGCATGCTGGACACCCAGAGGATGCTGCAGAGCCCTCTAAGCAAAGCTGCTCCTGACACCAATGGAAGCAGGCTTACACCAGAAGGAGTTCATCCAAAAATCCCACCCAGCATTAAAGTGGTTATACATAAAATGACAGCTCTCCATGTTGCAGTCAACTGAGCATTCCTGGCAGATCCAGTAAACCAAGAGAGATTCAAGAAAACTAGGATTAGCTGCAGCAAGACCACTCTAAGCCACCAACTTGATGGGTCTCATGGAGGAACCTACTGTCCTGTCCTGTCCTGAGGCTTCCCTCTACTCTGTGGAGGATGCAGAGGGACATATGGCTCAGATACTCCCAAAACAGTGCCTTTCACCAGCTCCAAGTATGAAAAGCTGCATGAGAAAACTATTGCATCTAACCGAAACTTGGACACCCGAAATTAGGGGAGAGAGAAGTGAAGAGCTGACATGGAAGTTAATTAACTTCTTTTTCAAATGTAATGATTTAATCCAGTCCCATCAGAGGAGAGGGTGCAGGTCAGATAAACCCAACTAGGAAAAACCAAAGATAGAAATCTGTACCAAACCAAACATCACAATTCCACAATCAAACTTCACTGAACACTGTATGTCTGGGGCATATAAATTGAGTAGCAATTAAAAAAGCAAAAATTAGGATGTCCAAAGGAAGAAAACAGATAAGCAGTGGTATTGTCTCCCTTTTCAAGTCTTGCACAATATGTGTTTGGTAATGCATCCATGGCTGGATGCTGGGATTTGACAGACTGCAGGCTGTTCCCAACAGATCCTTTTCCATCACTTCCACTGCAGTCGCTTGCAAGACTCCCTCTTGCACATCACCAGGGGGCTGCAAGTGCCCCTCCTCCTGCCTGGGGAGCAGGGGAGGGGGAAGGAGGAGGATCTGACAAGCCAGGGAAATTGCTTTGGCTTTATGCAGCAAACAGGTGCTGGTCTCTCCGTAACACCTACTGTTGCCCTCACACACCCTCCCTACAGCAGCTGCCCACGCACTCCACCAAGCATGGCTGTAAACTGGGCTGTTCAATCAGCTGTTTTTACTTTTGTGCCACCATCAAGTGGCACACTACTTTATCCTGTGTTTTAAACTCTGTGGTCAAGATGTCCCCAAAAATTTGCACTCACAAAGTTGAACAATGGCACTAAAATCATTCCCCGTGACAATTTTTTCTGCTAAAAAGGTTCCTGTCACAAGGATCACAGCCTGTAGGTTATGGCAATTACAAAGAATAATGGAGATGGCTTAGGATTTTTCTTTTTTTTTAAATGGACACAGAGCAGTAAGCAGAGATGTTCATCTTGGAACACACTTCCAAATTTTACCCCGGGCTACACAAGCACAGCCTCACATGCAGTGTGGAGAGTTGAACGTGGAGTGCCAGCATTAGGAGCATGCCCTGAGCTGGATGCAGGAAAGCAGGCAGCAGCTGGATCTGTACCATGTAACATCTCACATCAGTTAGATACTTCTGCAGTTTTTCACAATTGTTTGTAATATGTTAAGGTTTTTTTCTATGAATACCTACAAATGTTCTGTCTCGTAAGGTGGGCTTCCTTTAACTGTATCGCCTCTTCATAATTTTAGTGAATTTTTTTTTCAATTTGAAAAGTCTATTTTCTACATAGAAACAGGATATTTTGCTACAGTGCTTTGGTCTCAGCACGCTTTTGCTCAATTATAGATGTCTCATGTGGGTTTGCTTTCCCAGCTTTGATTGTTTAAGCTCCTTTCTCCATCAGGTGATGCATTCATGCACTGCCTTTCCTTTACCATGAAAAGCAATTGGGCATATGACAAGAGAGCCTTGTAAGATACTGTGTCATTAGAAAGTGGTTTTCATGTTCTTCCCAGTCTTTGAAAAAGAGCAAAAATATCCAGAGCAGAAGATAACGTGAGAAGGAAGTTAAAACAATTTTCTGGGTTATTTTGCTTTTCAACAGCTCTAATTCATTGCTGCATGATTTACTCAGCAAAAACCAGGCAGGGCTAATGGGTAGGAAATTTGGAAGACTCAGGAAAAAACATGCTGTCTGCGAGACTTAGAAATGCAGATGATACTTGGGGAAGCACTGAGACACATTTTTCAAGCTCAGAAGCAAGACATGGCCTCTGTAAGGAAAACATCCTGGTCTCCTTTCAGAGATGAGGCACAGAAATTTGCAACTAGGGCAAGCAGTCTGGGTGTCCTTTAGCACTTGGGTATGACATTGTGAGGTAGCGTGTTTTCCATCGTGATCACAGACAGTCGACTTCCAAACATTATTCAAGATGGAGGGAACACAATGCCCTTCTGGAAGGTAGAAAATGAGGACATGGAGGGCCCTCAGGGCAGCCAAGCCCAGAAGGTAGGTTGCACTGAGGCCTTCTCAGACATCCACAAAGAGCTGTTCTGTGGGACCAGGGAGAGCTCAGCCGAGGCCTCTTGTATGCTGAGGTGGATGGGGAAGACTTGACTGCTCAGTAAAGCACACAGAAGACATGTTGGTGATCTCTGCCTGTGCAGAACACTTGAAATCTACACCCTGTCAGACTAGTGGTCTGTGCATGACAGGTTCCTCCAAGGCTAACCTGGGCTTGACACAGCCTGCAGGTAATCCCTGTGTTGTGATCAAAAGGAGAAACCCCATATTCTTCATGAGGGGCTTGCTATGGGTCTGCAGTAGGATTGCTCTGTGTATATGAGAAAGGCCATGTGCGGGACTTCTGGCATCAGGCAGCAAGGTGGCTGGCTGACATGCAGATCCACAGAGCTGACTCGTCCTGAGTTGGCCACCAGGCATTTTTTAAGACAAAGTTTCGGCTCCTATCAGTTATCACTGCCCTGCTGATAATGGGGTCGTTTCAATTTGCATTAGCAGAAGATCCTATTTAGATTTAATTACAGATTTCCTACACTCATGTCTGTGGTGATGGGGACAGGACATTCAGGGATTTAGGGAGTAGATCAGAACGTGGATGTTGAAGCAATTTTTGCATCTCAGATCCACCTTTACACCAAACAACTGAATGTTCTTGAGCATGCTCCCTCTTGCTGAGATACACGGGCTTTAGTTTCTTCCTCTGAAGAGCTTATTAATTTCTCACAGAAAAGACAGATACTATCATGTACTTTTAGCATTTATGGATGCTTTATTTTAAAGTGCTGGTCTTCCCAGAAACAATACAGAAACCCTACAGAAATCCAGCCTGGAGTTTTTAAAGTCTTCTAGGGTTAGTGTGTCCATGGCTGATGGCAGATACTGTCTGGTATGTCCAGCTGGTATGCCCAGGTAGGATCAGGTAGGTGTTTATAAACCAAGAGAAGTGTTAAGTACAAGCAGCCACAGTACAGTAAGTACCTGACAAACAGCCACAGAGAGTTCCTGCAATGAGAAAGATAAATACACAAAAAAGAAATAAATTACAAACACAGTAAAAAAGCTCTATTAATATTAAAAAGTATCAGAGTATATAATCTTGTAAATTTTTGCCCTGGTCCAAGCAGAATCCTTCCTTCCCATTGCTGGCAATATTATCATGGAGTCGATCCTTGGCAAGAGTTTAACACTTAACAATGGCTCTTGCCACCAGAGGTTTTGTGGTGTAAACACATAAGAACATAGAGCAGAGAAAATGAATACTATCATCATTTACAGGTGGGAAACTGAAACCTTGAGGGAAGAAATTTGCCTGAGGTCAAGTAGGGTTCATTGTTAGTCCTGTCAGTGCTCTTGGTCTGCCCCACTCCTTCATTGTTTCGTTCAGACAAACCCTGCAGTGCTTTTTGTGCTCCTTTTGGAATGCTATTCCCACAGGTGAATGCTCCATGTCAGCAGGAATATCTTCCTGATGTGAAAATGCTCGAATTTAAATGGAAATGAAGCTTCACAAATTAAAAAAGCCATAAGCACTTGCTAATTGTGCTTGGTTGTGCAACAGTAAAAAAGCGTTTCTCTGTGCTCAGAAAGGAAAAGGCCAATTGATCTATTTTCTGGACAACTGTCTGCAAGATCCATCTTACAGCTTCCTGTCATATAGAAGCAAACCGAACATTGCTTTCCTTTTACAAAAGCACTACAAGACTACTGCATAAAGAACAATGTGTCTTGGGACACACTCCTGCCAGTGCTAGTGGAAAGGGACAAAGAAAATGAGCAATAGCTGGTGACTCTCACACCATCAGCCTTCACCAAATAACCTATAAATAACTTCAGAAACTGCTATTCCCTCACCACAAAGTGACTAACTGAAGAATTTACTCATAAATATCTTATTTTCCTCAAACCTTCAGCCAAAACTAGGGAAATGGAGAAATGGCATCACTTGCCCTGAGGCTTAGTGCATCCACATTACTTTGGTCCAGGCAGGTGAAAGTCCACCACCAACCCCTCAGTATCCATCGGGTTAGGGGAGTGTGGCAGAGAAGTGTTTCTATGAGGGGCTGATAATGGAGCAGCCAGGGGAGGCGAAACAGGTGCTTAAACCTCCAGCTTTCCTCCCTTTCTTCTTCATGAGGAGGGAAGAAGGAGACATTTGCCAGCATGCACATAATTGCTGCTTTCTTGAGGTGAGCAGATTCATAAGGAAATGTACCTGAGGGCCAAAACAGTGTTTGCACCCGGATTACTTCAGCTTGCTGATCCACTGCGTTTGGATACACACAACTCTACACTTGCAACACATTTCTCTTTTTTGCTTACACTGTTTCCCCCATGATGTTCCAGCACTAGTGATCTTACCTCCATGGTGCTCCAGGTGTAACTTACCAAGTGTGCATGCAATGAGAATGTTTTACCTACCCAAGAGAGAAGCAGAATTTTTTTGTGTAGCCGGATTTCTGGGTCTAGAAAGGGGAAAAAAAATGACATTAATCACTTTGAAAGTGATTTTTGTTTTCTGACTGCTAGGACAACAAACATTGAGCAATTTATAAGTGTTTGCACACTAACAAAACTGAGCAAGTAGAAGAGAGCCTGAGACACAGGAACTGAGTGATACAAGGACCCACTGGGGCTGGAAAACTCAAAAATGAAGCTGATGAAACAAGGTTTCCAGTTTGAGGCAAAGAGATAGGGAATGGGCCCTGCAAGAGTAGGTGTAAGGGGAGCAAGGCAGTTCGCTTTTACCTGTTTCATCATAGGTATCTTCTGGGTGGCGGAGCTGGGGCAGTTGTAGACCTTCTCTTTCTCTTGGCTGTGGAGAAAAAGAAACACGGACAGAGACTGCAGCTAACTCGGCCCATTGCAAGTGCTCGCTGATGAAAATCATAAAGCTACAGCATGAGAAGGAGCTGAAACCTAATAGATGCCTTGGTTGTGGAAGCAGTTTCTTATTGCTTCCCCTTACAAAGGCCATTGCATTAAAAAGTACCTCACAGCAACAGCATAAAAGGTAAAGACTAGATTGATGGCAAAGCCAAGCAGTTCCTTTGAAAACTTTGTAAGAAATATTTAGTTTCTCCCTCCTTCCTTCCCACTTCCCTGAATCTTGAATCTGACCTTACTAGACTGAACATGGTTTTGTTTCTTCTTTCTAAAAGTACACGTCGCTACGTTTCATTTTGAACCTCTCTTTACTTTCCTTTGACTATGCAGGAGGAAGGACCTCAAGAGCGTGGTGTCTGGGGACAGCTTTCAAAAAGCATCTGTCTGCAGCAGCCCTCTAGGCTTGGGAGAACCAATAAGGATTCCCAGAATGCTTAAGTCAGCCTTCAGGAGCAACAGCAAGGACAAGGAGAGGCACACACTGAATTTTGTGGCCAAGCATTGATATCATTGACTGTCTTAACAGGATCAGGATTTTGTTTCTTGCCAGCTTTTCCTGCCAGGCTGCTCAAACTCTCTCTTCTACCCAAGCACATGCCTTTTATCTTGTGTATTCTTTTTCATCTTCTCCTCTCTTTACCTGCTTCCTGCTCCCAAGGCTTCTATTGGAATCTGCAATTCCTTTGAGTTTTTTCTGTTAGCACAAAGAAAGAGAATTATTTCCATCATGATCATTTCAAGGCTGCAATGCTATACATCCCTCTGCTGCCTGTTATCCAGCCATCTAGAGAGAGCCTCAAACTTCTTGTGGTGGGACGTTGTACCTTCTCATGTGTTTGTAAGCACTTAAATTGGGAACCCTTTTTACTTGGCACACTTTCATAGGAATTACTGCATGGAACAACTGAATTCATGGGTTCATCCAGTCTTGGATAACAGGCAAAACTAGGCAATCCCAAAGTTTCCACACAAGGGTAAGAGAACATATCAACAGAATATAGACCTAACACTATTTAGATTGTTTTATTGCAGAAAAGTATTAGTATTACTGGGTTTCTTCCATCGAGCGTGCTATGACGGTAGCAAGGTAAGAGGTATTGTCTTCTCTGATGACATTGCCTGGTGGAAGCACCACAGTAATTAAAATAGATCTGTAGAACCCCTCGGGTGTGGGGATAGCTGTACTGTTGCAAGCAGTAGATTTACTCCAAAATGCTTGTTGTTTAAAACTTTGTATTCTAATTCAGCCTCCGTTCTTACAGTTAATGCAGTGCATACCTAATGTCATTGCACAGCTCTTCTCTCCAGAACAAAGAGCACAAAACTGAATCTCAAACCACTCCAGAGAACTGAAAGAGGAGCTTTTAAACTGGGCTCATAGTTCCTGCTGGCACATTGTACTCGGACCTTAATTGGGGAGTGATTGCTAGAAGGAATACTTAAGCCCTCGTGTCTTCTGGAGTTGGAGGATTTCTGCATTGCGGTGCAGATGGAAAATGGGAGAGTTGGAGTGAGAAGCCCAGTGCTGGGCTCTGTGTTTTGATGTGGTGTTTTGAAATTCAGAGATCCTATGTAACCTTGTTACTTAAAGGAAACTACGGTCTAGTAGTGAGGTGAAGGGGGAGCACGGTTTAAGTGTCGCTTGAACTCTGGCCATGAAGAGAGAGCACTGGCTCTGAAAATAAGTGTGTAGCTGCAGGCTTTGCTGCTGCTGTTCAAGCTGGTGCTTTTGCTTCTTATTGCACAAAGTAATGCTATGAACCTGTTACAGGTTATTAGGAAAGAGAATTGAAATTAATATCCAGGATATGCCCTACAACTTTAGTCTACTGAGTAAAAGACAGGCTACTCTTGGGATCTGCTGAAAAATGAGATGGGACTTTCCAAATGTAAATTGCATTTACATTTCTGTGGTTGGGTGATTATGTGACAGAAAAAGAAGCTGTTCTACATAAATATGAGGTGCGTGTTTGATGCTGCATAAACCTTATTAAGTTACAATCAATAGCATGTGCTTCGCATATGGCTGATGTGGAAACATTCGATACTATAAAAAAGAAACCCAGAACAGAGGGCATTGTTAATACTTACGACCCAATTTGTTCAGGGTGCTTGAGCTGCTTGTGCAAGTGGTTTATTTTTATCTGCATGTCCTTAAAAGTTCAAAAGAAAAGCAAACAATCTCAGTATTAGTCCATCAGTCTGGTGTGCAATAAAAGTCAAGTCAGAGCTTATTAGCATGAGATCAGCACCAGTGCTGCCCTTGCAGTTATTATATTCTGCTCTCCCAAATTGGCTCTGATAGAAGTCTGCAGACCTGCCCTCCTGGTATTAGTTTTATTTTGCAGTAACTTTCTGGATGTCTTATGTTCCCAATAATACAAGGTTACTTGTTTTAAAAATGCTCTTGCTGGTTTGCAGACTATGGTCTGCAAAACTTCTCACTCAAAACTTCTCAGGGTTCCATTATTTTTGTATCCTGTAGACTAATGGCAGGTCTACTCCCCAACACTCTTACCTGTGTTAGATTTGACTTTATTGTGTCTCTGTTTGACACCTTTGTAATTATCTTTGTAAGAATTATTCTAGGATGGTGATAGTTGAAACAAACAAAGAGCATGTACTGTGATATCCAATGAGATGTCATACCTTTAAGATTTTTTCCTGTTGTAAGAGTAACTGTTTTCCTTCCAATATTCTGGCTTTTTCCTAAAAACCAACAAAAACAAATATAACTTGTTAAGGGAAATGTTTTAATATTAAAACTACTGTTGGTTAAGTTTTCATTATAAAAACACTATTAAAAAGCTACAAACCAGCATTTTCTATCCATCAAACATTTATCAGAAGTGAGGATTATGTGATCACACTGTGTGTTTGACAATCTTTCTAGCCCTAGAAATTGTGGCTGGTATCATTAGTGAAGGAAAATCTTACAGAAATAAAATTCCTATCTGTTTGGTAAAAATAGGCAGCAGGATAGAAGATAGAGGCTGAAGCCTGTGTCCATGCTGAGATAAATGCTTTGAGGGTGGCTGTAACTTTTAGCAGACCCAGAGGAGCTACACAAGCAAGCTGCTTGTGACCACTGGGAAGGCATTTCTTCATTATCAGCAGGAACTAATGCTCTGCAGTGCCTGTGTTACGTGTCAGGCTGGTGTGACAGGCAGCTCGCTGGGGATCAGTGCTGCTGCAGAGTCACCTGCCGCCCTGCTTAGCCATGGTTCTGCGAGCTGATGCTGAGGGGGTGGTGGCAGGGGGACAGCTGCCTGCGCAGTCATGGGCTTGGACAAGATGCCACGCATCAGCCAAGCGTCCTGGCTCTTCCATCACCGCAAATACTGCGTGGGGCTCTGTAACTTGTGGGATGCAGAACACCCTGAGCAGAAAAACACCCTCAGGAGTCAGGGAGTGCAGGAAAGCCGTGGGGGTTGGTGGGACAGGAGCTGAGTGTGAGCCCCCAGGGTGCCCTGGCAGCAATGGAGAGCAGTATCTCCCACCCCCGTAGGCACAAGCACGGCCTGTAGGTTGAGGGAAGGGGTTCTCTTCCTCCACTCGGCACTTTTTAGACCACGTGTGGAAGCCACATTCCTCCTGGTACCTGCTGGATGTCAATGAACTCTGTTAAGGCCATGGAGTGGCCAGGAGGATGGAAAGACTGTCCCTGGGGTTTTTATAGCCCAGCTGTATGCAGCTTTGAACTCTGTTCTCTGAGCTTTGAGTGGGAGGTCAGACCAAAGACACCCCCCCCAACCACCAGTTCCTTCCCACCTGAAATATTCTGTGATCTCATGACTCTGCTGACTCATAAATCAAGACGGTTTGGTTTATGAAGGCCTTTCCTATATAAAAGTGTTGCTGTTCTGTAGCTTTGCATGAAATCACAGACATATGCACCATTTCAAAACTTTGCTGTACATTTTGTTATGACAAGTGCTTGCATTTAATTATTTTGTTGGGAAAAAGATCAACTCTTCCTACTGCACAAAAAGAAACAATCAGCCAGTCAAGGAGAGGGGGGGAAGCATGAAAATTAATTTGTAAGTCAAAACAGTCTATTTTGTTTAGCACTGGACTTTTTCACAGTCTTATGATGGTTGAAGGAATATGGAAGATTTAGTTCAAGAAGGCTCATTTAAATCCCATCTGTGTGTTTAGAAATCCAAGGCACCTTCCACTGGAGAGACAAACCAAAGTGTCAGGTACCCTCATGCTTGTATTTGTTCCTGTGATAAAAGACGAGAAGAAAGCTTTTTGTCAGGAAGTCATGGTTGTGTCCACAAAAAAGGAGATTAGGAAAATGTACAGTTGAAAACTGATCAGTAACCAGCTGCTATTTGTGAAAGAAAGGTGGACTGTATACATCTCTTTGTGGATAACTGCGTGTCTTGGGATCAAATAATTTGGGATCGACCACGCTCTGCATTAGAGAACCCTCAAAGACTCAGTAAGCCACGAACTCGAATCTGCTGTGACTCATCCAAAAGTCTGTTCTCAAGACATCCTTGCACTCAGAGACAGCCGTGACGGGGGAGTTTTGTCATGCCAGTGACAGCCAGCAAAATCTTTGCTGTGCCAGTGTCTGGACAGAGTTGTGCATCACAGAACTGCCCTGACATGATCTTTATTGCTCCAGGGCAAGTCCGAACTTACATTCTATTTCTAATAATTTCATGGTTAACCCTCACACTCTTTCATCACATATCATACCTATTTCTTTCTTCACAAGATCATTCTCATACCTTTATAAGTTTCTTATTCTTTTCTTCCAATCTTCTCAATGGCTCCTGCAAACACACCTGTAAATAAAAATGTTTAGCAGTGGGTGAGGGTGGACAGAATGAGACACAAGGCAGTCACAGGGTTAGTGAGATGGGAAACCAAACACAAGTCTTGATGTAAGTTTTGCATGTCTCAATACCTGACTATAGATATTCTTAATGTTAATTATGCCACTCAGTTTTATTCGTTTCAGAAAAAAAACAAAAAACCAATCAAATCCTTCCTATGCCAATTATTTGGGGTTATTTTACAAACACGAAGATGAAGCAAGTGTGTTTATGCATGTGTGTGTTCATGAATTCAGCCTACAACCCATTCCTTACTGCAGTTATACACAGAAACCAGTGGAAGAGCCAGCTGAACAAGAAAAACATCCTCCTGCTTGTTTTTACCAATAGCAGCAACTCCAGTCTCTAGCGTTCTTGTGCTTGTGTCTGAACTGAAAAGCTTATAAATGAGGAACTGGATTTTTCCGGTGTACCAAATGCTATCCCTGGCTGAGGACCCTGCATATTATAGGTTAGTTCCAGCTTTATTACCAGCCAGTGTGTCTTCCACCCACATTCTTCCCCAGAAAAGATGCTCTTGCTCAAGTTAGCTAACCCTTGAGAAAAAAGGGTGTCGGGACATTCCCAGGCATCAAGTAAAAATGTGCAAAATGTGTGTGCTACAAAATTTGTCAAACTGTTAATAGCAGGATAAGTTATAATTTGACCACTTGCCTGCAAATTATTTATGTCCTCTGAACACAGAATTTGTTGATTCTTGAGAAATTTATATTCATGGAACACAGCAATCTAAAAATTTAAATCAAATATATGTCAAGAAAAATTAAAATAAATATGTGTTATTAAGAACAAAAAAATGCAGTGAAGAGTAGGGGTTTTCCTCCATTCTCTTTATACAAAGATTCTTGATTCTTTAGACCTGTGCCTTTCTGTTCAGAAGAAGTGACAGAAAGTTCCCTTGTGAAGCCTAGTTTTGAAACTGACTTGCACAAAAATGTAAAAATTTCTAATAATCTTTACAGGAACAGCCATTTTAGATATGCTTCCCATCAAGGACATGATTTCAAAATATGCCTGAAACATTAAGATAACAATAGGTGTCACTTAACAACACTGGAAAGATGAAGGCTGTTCTCAAGGTAAGTCCTTAAATACTTTCAAATGTATTTGGCATTATTTTCCAGTTGTCTTTAATTGTCAGGAAATTCACGGTATTTTGAAAGTACATAATGCACATACATTCCTTTTTTGTGGTTTGTCAAAGTAGAATATTGCCTGGTGTCACAAGTTGTGTTTTGTCATGGTGCTGTTGGTAAATATGTTAGTGTGTGATTGTATGCATGCTCTGTCCCCTTCTCTGCCCAAGAGAACAGGAAATAGAGGGTGAAAGCTGTTTTGAGTCACCTGGAAAAATTCTGCAGACGACAGTGAGATCAAGGCAGTATAAATGACTTGCCCACGTTTTCACCATGAATCAGCTGCAGGCATTACAAGATGGTTTGGGATCCTTGGCCGATGACCCATTAGCAGTCCCCATCCTACCTCCTTTGTCTGCCCATCCAATTCTTTCTTGCCCATTGGAGAAGTGGAGACTGCAACATCTTTCTGTCCCATCTTGTCCCTTGGGGGCACAGGTGATGTCTGAAAACTATAGAATTAGTGTCAGGTGACGTGTTACAGCTTGCGCCACTGTTCTGGTTGGATGAAAACAGGCAAGGCAGGAGCAAGAGCATTAAAACAGAAATCCAGATTTCACCATACTTTTGCACTTCATTCCTGCTTCCCCATGCTTTTTGTGGTTACATGGGATGATGATAAAAATAACTGAATCAAGTCCTCTAATGTAATACCAACTTAATCCTATTTTTGACCAGTGACTAGTTTTGATAAACTTTCCAAAACATTTTATTGCATCCACATTTTTCTGCACTTTTCCATTGTTTAACTTGGCCAAGAATTAGGTGCACCAAGATATATAAGGAACAATCTTATCTCATGTTTATTTTAGCTGAACAAGAAAAAGGAAGCTCATAAAAGCTCAGAAAGAAATTGTGTTTTCCTGGTGAGATTTGAGTGGTCTGGGGAGCACCTGTACTTCTGCTCAGGCCTATGTTATACCCAAAAATGTCTGCCTCACAACCTTATTATGCTAAGTACTCTAAAAGTTGTTTCACAGAATCATAGAATCACAGAAATGCTCTGTTGGAAGAGACTCATCAAGATCATTGAATCTAACCCCAGGCCCTGCACAGGTCACCCCACGAGTGACACCATGTGCCTGAGTGGACTGTCCAAATGCTTCTTGAACTCTGTCAGGTTGGTGCTGTGATCACTCCCTGTGGGGCCTGTTCCAGTGCCCAACTACCTTCTGGGTGAAGAACCAGCTTCAGGCCATTCCCTCAGGTCCCGTCACTGGTCATGAGAGAGAAGAAATCAGTACCTGCCTCTCCTCTTCCCCTCAGGAGGATGTTGTAGACAGCAACAAGGTCTCCCCTCAGTCTCCTCCTCTTCTGAACAAACCAAGCGAGCTCAGCCACTCTTCATATGGCTTCCCCTCCATACCCTTCCCTATCCTTGTGGACCTCCTTTGGACAGCTCCATGTCATTTTTATATTGTGGCCCCCAAAGCTGCCCCCAGCACTCGAGGTGAGGCCGCCCCAGTGCAGAGCAGAGCGGGACAATCCCCTCCCTTGGCCGGCTGGCCATGCTGTGCCTGATGCCCCCCAGGACATGGGGAACCCTCCTGGCTGCCAGGGCACTCCTGACTCACAGTCAGCTTTCCACTGACCAGGACCCACAGGGCCCTTTCCACAGCGCTGCTCTCCAGCCTCTCATTCCCCAGTCTGTGCACACAAGGACTGCCCCATCCCAGCTGCAGAATCCCAGGTGCACTCACCCTTGTTAAACCTCATATGGTTGATGATTGCCCATCTCTCTAATTTGTTGAGGTCACTTTGCAGGACCTCTCTGCCCTCAAGGGAGTCAACAGCTCCTCCACAATTTAGTGTTATTTGCTTTCTGCTTGCTCTAGAAGACAGAATAACAAGAGAATTTGCTCAGGTTGCACTCACTTTTTGGAATGTCGGTTTTCACTGAGGGGCTGCTTGTTTTCATCGAGAAGTTTGGAACCCATCTTGCTGAGATCTGTCTTTGCACTCCGTGGATGAGGTCACATTTGAGAGGAGTAGCTTCCTACAAAAACATTGCACAGAAAAACCGGTTGTTTCACTCAAAACACTGTGTCATGTCCCATCTCCTGCAGAGCTGGAATGAGATGCTCAGGTGGACTATATAATTTGCTCTCCCAAATTTTTCATGTCTGACAGACTTCACAGTGGGTTGTCCTTATATGTTTGCAATACCAGATTTTTTCAGAGGTTGAGACAGGCTGGTACAAAACCAATCTCATACCAAGCTCTAAGAGAACAATACAATTTATTTCATAGCACTGACTGCCATAAAACTGGAAAATGCAAACACAAAATCCCTTGGCTCTTTTTTTTGTTGTTGTTTTTAAGCCACAGTAAGTCTAATTTTAATTTTGGTTCTGTAACTGTTGAATTTATCCCTATTTCCATTTTTTGACAGGACATTAGGCATAAAAAGACTTGAGGCCATCTTAACAGGGTATAGGGGATTCTGCCAGACAGAAGAAACCTCATTCAGGCTTTGGCTAGGAGGTTGCCACAGGCACAGGACAACATACCCAGGCCTCAAGGGATGCTGCAGGGGAGGAGGCTGCAGCAGCTCACTGAGCCCCTGCTTAGCAGAAGGAAATACTGTGTGAGGCTATGAAACAATTTTATTTTTTTTCCCCTTGATCCTAAGCACAAAAAGCTCTGCTGAAATTCTGCAGAGTCTTTCAAGGACAAAGCATTCTGAAGGAAAGGAGCTTTTGGAGGTATTTCCCACGGATAGCTCACCCACCCTATTTATAAAGCAAAGGGATTGAACTCTTCCTCTGGCATTCACAGCAAGGATGGCAGATATAAACTGTCAGAGAGATTTGGGACAGCTGCCCTTCTGAGTGCTGCAACTGCTTGCCTGCTGCTGTGGGTGCAGCCTGCAGCCCTGTGAGAGTCTATGGGCAGGACTGGGGGCTGTGCAGCTGGGCAGAGAACCAAAATCCCCCTGTTCTCTCCAAATGAACAAATGTATTTACAGGGTGAGAGGCAAAAGATGGGCATGTACACAGGGTGGCAGAGGAAATGTAAATGCCCCAGTCCAGCAGTATGAAACCTCTGACATAAAGGAAATTTTTACTGAATGTGAGAACAAGATGAGAACAAAGATAAGGAGGTTTCTCACAGGACCTCTGAAATGCAGGATAATCCCAGCTAATCTAGACACTCACACTTTAATCCTAGGGAGGATGATATCCCACACCTTCTTCTCTCTAAAAATTGCATTATTTAAGATGCTCTGTGCACCTTGATTCTTCCCAATTTGGCCATTCAGACAAAAAACCTTGGATTTTTACAAGTCTGTTTTCTGTACTACCCCGTAAATACTTGGGTTGTTTAGGGGAGGAACTGGAGGTCCAGAGGGCTTTAAGACATGCTTGTACCCTGCACCATCTTTCACCAAAATTCACCCCTGTGAGACAAGCAAGGAGAGGGACAAATGGGGCAAAAACACACCAAAAAATTCCAGAAACCATTTCTACACTTTCACACCATTCTGCCAGCCAGATGTACTTACATGTCACCCAAAGAGCTGAACCCTGCATCCAGGACAGAAAAAAACATAGCAAATTAAAAATCAAGAAAAACATGGAGTAAAAAATAACAGCTAGAATTAGAGGGCCACTCAGTCTTACTGATGAGGAATTCTTTTCCAAGCATGGTTACAGTTATCTTGGGGAGTGATATCCAACCCCCAAAGCCCTTGGGTACAGTGAGGTGGTGCCAAATAATAGTTTCTTAGTTAACAGACACTACTCAGCACCTTGCCTTTGTATTTCTCCAAGAAGAACCAGTTTTGCTCCCAGCTGAAAAAGCCCTGCCACCACCCCTGCAATGGCGCTGTCCCAGGTGTGACTTTTGCAGTTGTCGGTTTGGTGCAAGCAAGTTAAATTTCCAGTGTCCTTGATGGAGAGGTATTTCCCCCATTGAGGTGCAGAAGGGTGAGTGCTGTGCAGTCTGGGTTGAGCAGGGCAGGCAGGGCTGCTCCTCACGTTGCCCCCTCAATCCCACCACGGCTCCCAGCCCCACTGCCTCACCTGCAGAGTTTTGCTTTCAGGGGTCTCATCCTTTGGCAGCTCACAGGACCCAAACCCTCCACACACCCAACAAAGGTGTAAAACTGGTTGATTTTGGCTTGTTACTTTTTAGGTTTGTCTTGAAATCTCTTTCTCCTGATGGTCATTCTCCCAGGTACCTGTGCCATCATTGGCACTATTAGTTCTTGTTGCAAAGGGTGTGTATCATTTCCCTGCTTTGTTCTGTCAGCAAAGCAGCTAGGCTGCTGGAACAATCAATTTTGTAACACAGGGCTGCTTCATATTCAGGACCCAGTTCAACAAAGCACTTAGGCAAAGAAATAATGACCAACTTGAAAGGCAATAATAGTGCTTAAAGTTAATTGTGTGCTTTTAAAATTGGGCCTTCTATTATGCCAATCAAATAATTAATCTACTCAATTACAAGCTCCTGCTACCAACTACATGCCCTGGACTTTCTTTATTCAAAAGGGGAAACATGCAGATAGAGCCTTGCAAAAGCTATCAACATTCAATAGTAACACAGCAGAGACTTAATGTTGGCTTATTCCTTGCTAACTTTTACCAAGCAGAAAATTCAGTGTGCCAGTACTTCAGTGACCATCAGTCAAGTGCTTTAATGAGCAAGCGAACTATATATTAAAAGCTAAACGGCATTTTTCTTCTCCCTTGAGACAGTCTCAGTGGATGCTGAAAAATAACTATTTTTTGACATTGCTAGCCCTCAGATTTCTAGTATGCATCACAGTAGGCCCACCAAAAAGTAATCTGAGTGACAGAAGGATTGACTGCGCAGGGAACAGCAGGAAAGACACGACAGGATGCTTTCTGCACCGTGATGCATATAAAGCTGAAGGTAGTGATTAGAAGTGATGCATCCCTGTGAAGCCAGATATATTTTTACATGTGCATAGTCTACAAGCAGGATCATGAAACAAACCGCCTCAGAGCTCTTGCTGACCAGCAAATGGTATCTTATGCTGTACAACTGTATTAAATTAAGCATAGAAACATCCTAAACTAAATAAACTGATGAATTTATTAATAAAACCATGTGCTTCTATAGGAGATGAATACAGTGTTAAAACTTTCAACTTTTTCAACAAAACCTATGTGATGGACAAAACCTGTGATCCATCTGTGTTTGAAGCAGTTGATACAGCAAGCTGCTGGCTCATGACAGCTCCATTTGCCATGCTGTTGCTGTGGTCTGTTTTGAGCAGCCCAGCTAGGCTGTCACTTTTCAGACAGCCTCTGAGGAGCTACAGATGCTGAAGTTAGATGTGGTGCTACATGCTAATATATGAGGTTCAATAACCTGAATCAAATTATTGCTGCAATCCATGTCTGACCAGCTGGAGCTGGCATTATTTCCACTAGTCCCCAAATTAATTTCTCAGTTTAATTTTAAGTGGAAGAATGATTTTGCTGTTACTACTGATGCTGTTTTAGATTCATTGTGAGTTTGTTTTGGTGCCTCTTTGTGTTTTAGAGACCTTCTGAGTCTCTCCATCAGCTTCGAGGGATGGGCTAGTGTAGTGCACTGAAGTCTTCTTTGGAAATCCACTGCCGTGACTGCAAAACGGGAACCAGGGAGCTGGCTCTCATGGCAATTTTCATGCAGTTTTTATTGTGTAGGTGTGTGATGTGTTAGCAGGGAGCGGTTATTTTTAGTTCAGACATCTAAAACCTCTATTCAATGATGTTCAGCTATGGACCATGAAACAAGCCTGTCTAAACCAAGATATTGCTGCATTGGTATATGTGTGTGAATACATGCATGTAAAAGAGTCGGGAGAAAAAACTGCCTAAGATAAGATACTTTTGGCTTTGTATCCACTTCTGAGAAGCCCTAGAGGTGGGAATGGCATCCAGTCTTTCAGGAAGAAGCCATGTTTTACCTAGAGATGTAGTGGGAGTGAAGCCTTAAGACTCTTTTCCCATAAGCAGGATGGTACAGAGGGGCAGTGACTGAAGCAGTAGTGGTGTAGGAGGTGAGATAAGAGGCCTAGGTAGTTAGGAGGACTTTGGTTTGGCTCAATTTAAAACAGCAAGAGATATTTCCTTGAAGAAGCATTGCCTTAACTTCCACCTTAGACTTAGACTCTGTCAGGCAGTGAGCGACTCAGCAACGCACGAAATGCTGCCAGCGATATGGGGCTTTCCTGCTAAAGCCCAGTCCCCAAGCACAACCACAACTTCAATTTTAACAGCTATGGCTCAGATGAAATATGTTTAGGTATAGTGCTCAGCTGACTTGATGGCAAGTATCAGCCTGGTCATCCCATTCATTGGCTATACTAAAAATATCCCCAAAACAGCGTGACTGATGCAAATAACGGAGGCAGTGTTCAGGCTGAGCATCCCAGACAGATACGTCTAACCCTAACAGCTTGCTGGCAGCTGTAGTGCCAACACTCCCCCTCTCCATCCATTCTCACAGCATTTAGAAAACTGGAAATGCTGTCTCCCAAATGGAGGAACTTGGGTCTAAGAAAAAACTGGACAAGAGCTTTGCTCTGCTCAAATTTCCCCTTCCCTGACTTTTGTGCGCCTGATTTTGCAGTCTCAGTGGTGTCATATTCCTGACTTCATGCCTTTACTTCTAATTCCTTTTTCTGCTTGTGCTCCTTTGCACGTTATGGCTGTCTTCTTTCTTCGAGACAGCTCTGGCTGATTACAGACCACATACTTCACTCTGTGAAAGCAGTGAGCTGCCACTTGCAATCCCACACAGGACAGCCCTCCCATCCTCTGGAGGAAGGTGAAACCTTGTGGTTACCACATGCAGAGGGCTTCATTTGAAAAAAGCAAGGGTTTCAACTGTTCTGTGGTACAGATGTCTGTCCCATTTGTGCAGCTGAATGGTCATTTATATTTTTTTAATGCAGAGATTTCTCATTTGTGTATGGGTAAAAGACCTTCAAATCTGAGTTCATCACTGTTCTGTATCCATCATGATCTTTCAAAATTCAATTTCATTGTTTATTCAATGGTATTTTAAAAAAAATTCTCTGCTATGTCCAAGTCTGCTCAGAAAAGCTTGTCTGCTATGAATGCTCAGACAATCGATTGCCTGCATTTTGTTTTTAGTAGGCACAGTGCTTAAAGTACTTCCACTTCTCTTCCATGCTGTTCAAGAGACTTGATTTTACTTTTGGGGTTTTTGTTTGGTTTTGGTATTTTTTAGACTAGATTTGGCAACCATGAAAACCACATGCTAACATCTGAACTGGAATAAATAAAAGGATATTTTTATATTTTGCTTGGATTATCTTTTCAACTCAAAGTTCCCAGGTGCATGTTCCAATGCTTAAGGCTGGTAACCCTTCCAGCAGAACAAGACTTCTGTGCTTGTTCCAGGAGAGAAGAAAGACAAAAGATAACTCCAACAGATAAATCTTTGGGGTTTCTTGCATTTACAGTTTGCTTTGTAAAATTAAGCCACACAGTTCTGCAGGAAAAGGGCTGACATGCTGTAACATTTCAGAATATATCACTTTATTTCAGTGGTTTCACCGCTTCTAGTGTCTAATCTACCTTTCTTGTGTCTAAGCTGCTTCCCTTTTCTCACTGACCAAAGACTGACGAGATTTCACTGATTAACAGCACTGGAAAACCCAAATGGCAGAAATAGATTGATGTTGCCTCAAAACAGGTTCTCTCTGCCCATGCACAAAGTTGTTCCCAAACCTGGCTACTGCAACAGGAGAAGCAAAGGTTGCTTTCTATTTCATTCCCTGAACAGCAGTGCACAGCACAACAAATAAACTTTGTCCTGCAGACATGGCAGCAAAAAACCTGCCATCCTGTGCTATGGGAATGGTCCCTTCCTGATATTTAAGATCCCCTCCAACCCAAGACTTTCTATGATTTCTATGATAAACCCTCCAGAGAATTCATTGCCAAGGTGGATAACTCAAGGCTTGAGCAGCTGTTCTTGACCACTGCACGTTGCTCTCCTGTCTTGTGGAAGATACAAGAAATATTTTTAAAATAAATCCATGCCTCCTCTGGCTGGTAAAGGTCAGCTAAAATCAACTGTGCTCTATTCTAGCAGGAATTAATAATTTCTTTTCCTTGAAGAAAGCAGTTCATTAGCTTTTCTGAAGAAGTTCAATAATGTTTGCAGAGTTCAAATAATCTGCACACAACCCACTAAACTTTGATTCCAAGGGAAAAACATTCAAGAAAATAGTAGAAAGACAATGCAAATAAGCATGACTGTACTGAACACATCTGGTAAGGTCTATGAAAAGAGAGAAAATTTGCACAAATTACTGAAGACATCTCTTGTAAGTTGGGATGACATCTTGATACTGAAACTCTTCAGTCTCCTTGCAGCCTTCCTCAGTCTAGACTGTACTGTTTTTCTCACTCGCAAAACATTCCTGGATTGAAAAACCTACAAAGAGCCATAGCTGCTTCTATCCTTTAAAGTCTTATTGACTCTCCTCTTCACTGCTCAAATAGATCCTCAGAAGCAATGAAGAGACGTCTTCTGATTTGCTCTCAACCAAACATCAAGGATTTATGTTTACACCTTCCATTTTCACCAGATGCAGGTGTAGTCCTCACAAAGAAGTGCTGCTGCACAGAGTAGGAAACCAGACTTAGCTGAAGAATTACTGGCTCAAGCACTTTGGCACTTTCTTCTTCACAGTGAGACAGACATTAATTACAGAAGATTGAAGGGGTTTTGCAGCCTGTGGCATAGCATATTGAACAGATATTGGATTGAACTTCTGATCCATTAATGTGCCGTTTCTGGGTGCTAGGGAAAGGCCATGATAACCCAATTGGCAACTTCCAAGCTCTGATGTCGTTCTGATTATTAAAACTTTCTACAATCAGCTAGGAGTTAGGAGAATGCCTTATCATGTCCAAATGCTTTTAGCCCTTCAAATGTCACTGCTGTTGAGCTGAAAAAGAATCAAATGCTTCTCATCTGTAACAAGAAGATTGGGAAGGAGAGAGGAAGAGAATGAAAGATGGATAGATCAGGAGGTGCAGGTTGATTCTTCTGGTGATGATGACCTTGTCTTCACACTTGACCCCATACCTTTTCTCTGTCCTATCTTGCTCTATTGCTTTATCCTTAATCCTCACCCTGCTGTGTTGTAAGACTCTATTTGAACACAAAATAAAAGAACTGGACACCAAATAGAAATGCCACAGAAGTTAAATGTTATAGTGGTTGCATATTTGCTTGAACTTCTTTCTCTCTCTTCATGGATCTGTAGTTAGTGGGAAACTTTGTACAATTCTGCTGCTTTTCTCAGAAAGTGATAATATGGATCAGGCAGTTTTCCTTGTAAAGATTGAGGAGACCATTGAAGGCTGGTATCTAGTGTGAGTTACTGGCATGTGACCATGCCATGGTCAAAAATTATTCCCAAAATCAAACAGATGAGCAACAGCTGTTGACTTAGCTGCTGTATATTTTACTGCCTACCTGAGGTCTGTTTTACTCTGGAAGAAGTATGGACATGTCTGTGCCTACAGCTATGCAGCCTTGGGAGATGTTGCAGCAGGGCTACCAGCTTTTGTGATGCAAAGAGTGGACTTGGCAGTGAGGTTCCATGCCTGACAACAGCCTTCTCTACACACTCAGCAGGGTCCATCTGGCAGCCAGGAAACATAGAATCATAGAATCACAGAATGCCCTGGATTGGAAAATTACCTTAAGGATCATCTAGTTCCAACCCCGCAGCCATGGACAGGGATATCTTTCACTAGACCAAGTTGCTCAGAGCTCCATCCAAAATGGCCTTAAACACTTCCAAGGATGGGACATTCCCAACTTCCCTGGGAAATGTGTTCCAGTGCCTCACCACTCTCATAGTAATTAATTTCTTCCTAATATCTAATCTAAGCCTTCCCTCTTTCAGTCAAAAGCCATGGACCTTGTCCTCTCACTACTTGCTCTTGTAGAAGTCCTTCTTCATCTTTCTTGTAGCCTCCCTTCAGGTACTGAAAGGCTGCAGTTAGGTCACTCTGAAGCCTTCTCTTTTCCAAGCTGAACAATTCCAATTCTCTCACCCTTTCCTCATAGGAGAGGTGCTACATCTCTTTGGACTGACTCCAACAGGTCGATGTCCTTCCTGTGCTGGGATCCCAGAGCTGGGTGCAACTCTCCAGGGTGAGTCTCAGCAGAGGGATAAAAAGAGGCAGAATCCCTCACCCTGCTGCCCACGCTGCTTTGGATGCAACCCAGGACACATTTGGTTTTCTGGGCTGCAAGTGCACACTGTCAGCTCATGTCCAGCCTCTCACCCAGCAGCACCCCCAAATCCTTCTCCCCCGGGCTGTTCTTGATCTGTTCAGCCCCCAGCCTGTGCTGATACTGGGGGTTTCCCTTGGTCTTGTTAATGCTCATGAGATTCTCATGGGCCCACTTCTTCAGCCTGTCCAGGTGCCTCAGGATGACATCCCATCCTTCAGGTGTGTCATACACACCACGCAGCCCACTCAGCTTGGTGTCACGTGTGAATTTTTTGAGCATGCACTTGTCATGGTTTGACCCTGGCCAAGTGCCAGGTACCCACGGCAGCTGCTCACTCGTTCCCTCCCCTGGCGCAGCTGGGCAGAGGAGGGAAGGAGAGGGGAAAAAAATTAACACAAGGGTCCATGAGTTGAGATAAGGAACAGGGAGAAAACACTCCAGTGACAAACCAGGCTTACTTAAGTTGCAAGGTGAAATTTATTAGTACCAGAGTTAGAAGGAGGATATGAGAAGTAAAACTAAACCTTTAAAAGACACCGTTCTTTTCCACTCCCACCCCTCCTTCCCTCCCACCAACATTGTGAGGAGGGGCAGGGTGTGGGGATTCAGGTCAGTCCATTTTCCAGGATCTTCTTCCCCTGCTTAGGGAGAGGAGTTCTTCCTCTTCTATGCAGTGGGGTCTCTCCCACGAGAGACAGTTCTCTGTGAACTTCTATGGCGTGGGTTTTACTTGTCCATGGGGTGCAGTCCTCCAAGGACAAACTGCTCCAGCATGG
>VYZT01026400.1:69123-145207 GCA_013400735.1 Pomatostomus ruficeps
CTACAAATTAAAGACAAACAGAAGTAATGAGGGTGTTTTTTCCAGACCATACTCCGGTATTTCACTATTTGGTTTAATCCTGGATTAAAGGATTGAAGATTTGCCAAGTACAAACATATAGAAAGAAGTCAACCTGAAAAACTTTTATTTGTTCTGACTGCTTGAGAAAACAACATTGTTATTTATCAACAAAATTATATAACTTTGTATGTTATGCAATTATTATATTTCATCAAAAGTATGTGTCAATATTAAACATTAAAACATTACTTATGTTTTAACTTATATTTAACTATGTATTATTTTATGTATCAAAAATATTGTATAATTTAAGAACCCACATACAGATGGTACCTGAAGGTCTTAAAGGTACCTTGACTTTCTTTCCAGTGGGATGTATTCATTCTAGAACAAAACTCAGAAGAAACCAAGACAAAATTACTGACTTGAGAAGACACAGGTCTTGATTTAAGGATATCTTGGCTTTAGTTCTGGCTTTGCCGTGGAGTTTTCAGCTTTTTAGTTGTGTGCCTTTCAACAGAGCTTTGAGACCAGCTTGCAGAAAGGTCCTAGAGAAGAGCTAAGCATTACTATTATGATCACCTTTTAATATTATCTAAAAAGTTCTTTAGCTGTCAGCCACTGTTAAAATTGCAAAATGCAAACAGACAATTTTCATCACATACCAGTCTGTTGTGAAGTAGCACATAACAGGACTTCCCCTGTGTTTTTTAACCAAATGTGTTGCAACAGGATGCAGCCAGTTAAAATGTTTTCGTGTGAGATTACATTTAAAAGTTGTATGTCTATACTGTTGCTTTCAAAAGTAGTATACTCAAATATAACCATGTGTTCTGATAGAAACATGTTAAGCCTGCAGGAGGGCAAAACTGACCTTACACAGACTCCTTCCAGAGGCTCAGTCCTTCAGTAAGACATCTCTTCCCACACATACACCTCACAGCAAATATCATTGCTCGATGAGCCTTTGACACTGGCATGGCTAATAATTTTTTAATTAAATCTCCTAGTTTCCCTCTACTACTACTGTAGAGCTGTAGGGATGGCACCATGTCCAGAGATCTAGATACTGAGCTAAAATCTTGGCAGAAAGCAGAGCTGAGAAATGATGCTGGGCTGTAGAGTGAGCTTTATTTCATCCCTTACACTTAACTGTCTCTGACCACATTCAAACCCACACTTAGTCAATTACAATCTAGATCATATTTTGCTCTTGTCCTGCTCTGTTTTCTCAAAACACTCTTTCAAATCATCCCCTCCACTCTGCGGAACAACCTTTCCAAACATGTGTCTTTGTGAACGACGAGACTCACATCTGTGAGTATAGTTTATCATTTGGGGCAGTAGTATAAAGCACTGTTCAGAAATGGGAGGCTTTGAAGACCTCTAATGGCTAAGAAGTAGCTGCAATGTAAGGGATGCTGTGATGCAACTAAAAATCTTCCCAAGGTTGTGTGCTCATGGGCAGCCCTCCCCTCACACAGCGCAGCCTCAGGGTTACCGTTTTGTCATAAGCTCAAAGAAGGAAGTAAGGCAATGACTCTTTAACTCTTCTAAAGTATCAGGTCTTTTGCTTTTTGTTCTTAGAGCTTACAGAGAATGAAGATCCAAGTGAACAACACTTGAAGAGCAGAGAGAAACTCTAATCTGTAAGTATACACAGAATGAAAGAAAAAAGCCTTGGTTTGCAAAGTTTTTAAAAGAATGCTTGCAAGTTTGTGGGGGGGAAAGCATTCAGTGGTCTATTTGTTTTATTTTGAACCCATTTTCTACACAAATGCTTTCTCATTGTGTTTTGTAATTTTCTGGTAAAGGACTGCATTCCTTCATTCTTTTCCATATTTCTACCCTGCAGTTTTACACTGTCTTCTAAAACTGGGAGGCAGTGCATTTTGTTTTCATCCATCTTTATGTGTGTGTTTGATACCACTCAGACTCAGTAAGGACCAGAAGGGTTTGTTCTCTATGTTACAATATAGCTAAGGAGGTTAATAATGATTTTAAGAACACTTCACGGTTTCCTTTTTTTGGTGTAAAAATAGTGACAATCTCAAATGAAAGAGGACTAACTCAACATGTTTTTCCATCCCATTTGTTCTTCAATGGACTGAATTGAATAATGTGGACACAGCCTGCAAGACATGAGGTGTTGAGCTACCAAATGAGTTAGAGGAATCACGAAAAGTTGTTTGAAAACAGGCGATGTGTAAGTGTAAAAAGGCACTTGATATTTAATATTATTTTTTTTGTAATGTTTTCCATTAAGCCAGTTTTCCATTAAGCAGGTTCTTATACTTCAAACTTCAGGTGTGTGTGGTTATTTTGAAATGAAAGGAATTCTGTAATTATTCTAGTGGCATAGGCTACATTACCATAACACAGTGTGGAATTAGAACAAAATTAAATGCAATTACAATGCCCTCAACAGAAAACATCTCAGAGACTAAATGAGGATGTGTGTGAACCAAATGCAGATTTTAAACAGACTTTTGTTAAAAAATATTTGTATTTTGCACTTCCTCCAACCTAGTCTAGCTCAGTGCAGAAATGTCAGTTCTGACAAACACACATTTTTCAATTTATTAAGTCTGTCGAAAATAGAAATCTTTCATTTGAATTGAACGTTTTTCTCCTCCAAATTCAAATGAAACTTCTCAGTTGGGTGCATGCAGGCAGCAAATACTTCTTCTGCAGAGCCCAACTGTCAGAACACATGAAAATCTGTGTGAAGCCTGCCAGTCTCTCAGCAGACGTGTACGGGGGGATAAATTTTGCAAACACTTGTTATACAGAGTAGAGCTCACTGTTTGACAGAGATTGTAAGAGTGTCATCGTTTCTGACAAATGAGGTGGGTTTTTTAATAAGCTGATATAATGTTGATGTAACATAATGATGACTCATGGACCTGGTTGGGAAAACAGCAGGCAATGAAGGGAACAAGCCAGTGACAGGCTGATCTGGATTACTAAGTCAGGCGCAAACTCGCAATAAGCATTTTATCCCTGCCAAATGCGAAGTTGTTCATCTAAGAACCAACTACAAGAGTAATGGCAGTTCACTGAGAAGCCACAGGTATGGCTGGGATTGAGGGAGAATAAATATCTTCTGTCTCATATCAGGTATCTCCAAGGGAAGTCAAAATTTGACAAAAGGTTTTTAAATCTGAAGACAGAGGCAGAAGCACATAAAATACCTGGAAGCTGAGGTTGTACAAATTCTGTCCAGAAGTATGGTTAATCTTTTTTTCTTCCTTACTGTTTTTTTTAATAGTGAGGTAGATAACAGTAAGATAAAAGAGAAATAAGTTCCTGAAGGTTGGAATGAATATTTTTTACTTGGAAAATTTTGACAGAGATCAAATTGTTTTCATAGATCATAGAATCACACAATGGTTTGGGATGAAAGAGGCCTTCAAGATCATCTAGTTCCTTCTAGATCAACAGCCCTGGTATGGGAAGGGACACTTTCCTCTAGATCAAGTTGCTAGAGCCCCATCCAACCCAGCCTTGAACACAGACAGGGACTGAGCATTACGAGTTTTCCATCCTGAAGAGGGCAGTCCAGGGAAGTCTTGCAGACTGTGCTGCACAGACAGTCACAGGAAATTAATGTGATGGCATTATCCACACTGACAGCTGACAAATCTTGAACGCACAAGGATCTTTATGCTGATCACATTTCTGAAAGAAACCGGCCTCTGGCCTGTTGGCAGCCTACCTCCTTTTTCAGACTAAACCAGCTATTTTTGCAATTGTCCCCAGCCCCTGGCACCAGCAGCTGTTATGACATCCAGATGAAGTGGTGCCCACCATTGCCTCATGGTTGCTCAAGGCCCGTGTCCGGCAGAAGTCCGGCCAAGTCATGAGAGGCTTAACACAGAGGAAGACCAAACCTGGCTCCAAAACCTGAGCAATATCACTGAACTGGCAGTTGCTAGAGGGGATGGGAAGGCACAGAGACAAGAACACCTGAGTCTAGTAAGGTCCACATTAATCCTTTATTCCACGTGCCTCCTGCTAAATTCTGGCAAAAGGACTTGCTAGTTGCATTTCAGGTCAGTAGGTTATAGCTTTGTGAATGTCAGTATGATAGGAAACCTCATTTCGCCAGAAAGCAGCATTTCCTCTGTGAAGCATACCCTCTGTTGTGCTATACTCTGTATTCATCACGCAATGGTATTTCAGTGGGGTGCCTGTACCACTGGGGAGCTGATAATCTCCTATCACAGCTGCAAGTAGCTTTGGTTTTTTGGAACTTTAATGAAAATTACATATCCTGCAGAATCTTACAATGTAGGGATTTAACGATGACTGCAAAACTCTGCAGAAACCTGCATTTCAGTGACTCAGCTGCTTATTTGCAGGCAAAAATAGGTCTCTTGCTGCCCCCTTCATTGGAATGTCTGAGGAAAATATAAGTTACCTGACTTCCGCTTATCTGTTCTTACTGCCTTCAGTTCAAGTTCCACTGCTGGGCTTTGAAGGCTGACAACAAGGGGTTCTTCCTCTCCAAGTGCAGCCTTGCTGCTGGGGCTGCTCACACCAATCCACACTTCCAGTGTGTTGCCTTTCCAACTGTGACACTTTTAAAACATTTAAACTTTAAATATGCATTTTAAATCAAAACAGTGTGATAATGCCACTTTTTAGAGACAACTTTCAAACTCGAGTTTAACAACTTGGAGAAACTGATGAAAAGCTATTGTTAATCACTTCCGGCTTGCATGGTTCCAAGGATGAAATGCAGTGTCTCAGAAACGAGAACAGAACTGGAAGGAACTTGCATCATTTCTGATGCAAGAGCTGCAGTGTGCCAACCTGCAGTGACTTTGATAAAAAGGTCCTTCACTGAAACACATTGTAATTCTCTTAATGTACTGGAATTAGTTGTCCACATAACTCTGAAATGCAAGATCAAACAGAAAAGGTCAGTGATGCCAGCAACCAGCACATCAGTTTGAGATATGGCACTTATATTTCTACTGACTATAATAAGATATCTGGAGTCTTAGATGCATTGGGATAGCTAGAGAATAACTTTTCAATGTATGAAGAGCTCTTGATTACTGTAAGGGTAAATGCTGAGAAATACTGCTCAGAAACAACACAAAATACCTGAGGTGCATAACAGATCTTCATTCCCCGCTATGAGCAAAAGCAGTTTATAAAACTGTTATAGGCATTTTCACTTTTCCATAAAATATGTGGACTGCTAAAACACTTTTTTCCCCTCCCAACTTTTGGAAATTTGTGCTGCCTAAAAAAATGAAAATAAAGCTGAAACATCACTCATACAAAGAGATTGAGGAGCTACTTTCTGAAGTGAAAAGCATTTGAGGATGAAAGAAAAATCACAAAAAACTCAGTTGGGAGAAAACCCCTCTTCTGTTGTGGGATTCACTGGTGAAATGGATGACTTACCAGAGTCAGTTTTAAATTACAGTTTAAGTAGTCATGGCAGTTTAACTGGGATAGTACAGAGCACAGTAGTGTTCAGTTTTCCCCATTTCTTTTCTGTAACTGTAGTGTGAACATCCTCTGGGTATCTTTCTAGATGAAAATGTGCTTCAGGATAATGCCCTACCTGAACCCTTCCCCTCCTATATGATCTTGTAGTACTTAAAATCCTAACAGGAGCTGCATTTAGATTTATAAGAATTATTTTTAATCTCTCTTTTAGACAGTTAAATATTAAAAATGTATAGCATACCTTTTAAACTTGCTATTAACTTGCATCTAGCTTCTGCTCGGTCCAGGCAGGCTGATTTACACTCACCCAGGATGTCCTTTCCTAATGTTTTCTAACAGCCCATTTCATAACACCCAGTTACTACATGTAAGATATGAAATAGCCCTGAGCACCAGGACAGTACTGCCCATGCTACCTGGCCTGGCAGGATCTAAGCAGGATTTCCATGGAGTCTGGGTATCCATGGCGTTTAATCCCTTGCTCTGAGAAACAGTCCATGGAGAAGAAGTTGAGTGTAATGTGTGCAAAGCTCAGCTCTCAGTAACAAACAAAATTTGTAGCTTAGATAGAACAACATATGTTTGTTATCTGGCCCTAGGAAGGACAGATTTGTGTTGCAAATAAGCAAATTGATAAATGAGTAGTGGAATTCAAACAATATCTCTGATCTTCACTGTAAAAGCACGCAGATGCTCAGAAAAGAGGAGAACTAATAACACAGCTCAAAACCACCACAATCACATAATTTCTCTAAGGATCATTTCTCCCCACATATTATTGATTCATGCTTGTCCTTAAGGCTATGACTAGCAATATCTTAAAGACTAGAGCAGCTTCTCTGCCCAAACTTCTCATCCATTTTCCCCTAGGCTGGAGGATGTTTGGATAAAACTACTGGTTACAGCTATTGCACTGTTACAGCTACTGATACCATCTATGAGATTTCAGGATTATTCCTTGAACAAGAGCCAGATGGGAAGCCTTTCTGGCTTTTTAGGTAAAGCCTCTCATTCCTACCTTATCTTAGCCTTTCTGTGTTCTTTCACTTCTAGAATATGTACCAGGAAGATTTCAGGAACATGACTGAAGAGACCAGGAATGGCAGTGACTCCTCTTCTACCTTCGTTCACTCCAGCACCATGAGTGCCATGCTGATTACTGTCTACTCAGTTGCCTTTGCTGGAGGTGGAATTGGGTCCATCATGATGTCCTTTGTGCTGCTCAAGATGAACACTCTGTCTGTGACCACGACTGCCATCATCAACCTGGTGGTTGTGCACAGCCTCCTCCTCCTCACGGTGCCCTTCCGCCTCCACTATTACGTCAAAAAGAAGTGGGTATTCAATATGCCATTTTGCAAAATGGTGAGTGCCATGGTGCACATCCACATGTACCTGACCTTCCTATTTTATGTGATCACGCTGGTGATCCGCTGGCTCATCTTCTTTCAGTGGAAGGACAAGGTGGAGTTTTACAGGAAGCTGCACGCCATTGCGGCAAGTGCTGCCGTGTGGGTCTTCGTCATGGTCTTTGGGGTGCCGCTCTTCTACTTTGGGTATGGACGCTCAGGCTTCTACAATAACACAACATGCTTCAAGTTCCACAAAGAACTGCAGCTGGAGGGTGTGAAAGCCCTGAACTACACCATAATTGTAGCTGTTGCCTGTGTTTCTTGTATCCTCTTGGGCTTGCAGATTTTCATCCTGGTAAAAGTGGCGAGAAAATTTTCCACCTCCCTCTTTTCACACCAAGAGTTCTGGGCTCAGGTGAAAAACCTGATTTTCATCTGGGTCATCATAATTTGGTTCCTTCCCTATCACCTGTTTAGGGCCTACTACATACAGCATGTGAGTGATTTTGACCAGTTAGAAAGCTACAATGAGGTTTTTTTGAGCCTGACTGCCCTGAGCTGCCTGGACCTGCTGTCATTCGTGCTGAGTGGAAGCCGCTTCTTCAAGCAAAATGTGGGGATGCTCCGCAGGAGGTTGCTTTGCTGCTAGCATCAGCCTCCTGCAGCATGTGCAGGATCTGCAATAGGACAGTGATGGACAGACATGGCAAATTCCCTCCTCAGCAAGTAAGGGTGCGACTGGAAACACTCACACAGGGCTCTGCACATCAGCTTCCTGAAGTAATGGAACAAAGTGCCTCCAGTGTCCCAGCTGGTAAACCGGAAGGTGACCTCAGCAATCTCCTCATGGTGCTACCCAGGGAGTTGTAGATAGACCTGGAGAAGAGGGAAGAAAGGTCACAGGCTCTTCTGTCTTACTGTTTTTACATCAAGGTTTGTGAAGTCAAAGGCACTAGGAGGACTCTTGAGAATTGCAATGAAAAAACACAGATAGAGAAGCAGGTTTTTATGGACTAAGGTACAGATTTTTGAAACCTAAAGATATATATCATTTTCCCATACATTTCTTATTTATTTCACACAAGCTGTCATAAAATATCAGGGAAAATATGTTCTTCCTGTGTAGGTCTGTTTCTTTACTGTAAAGAGAAGCGTAACTTTCTAAGTGAATTGAACAATTAAACAAGATATTTAAAACTAAACCAGTGATACATAGTTATTTCTTAAAATATTTTCTCAAAATCACATTTTGAGATGGTATCACTGCAGCAGAAAAGAATTTTGTTATCTTTTTTCACATTATAAAAATATGTCTAAAAAAATTATACATTGTTACTGAAATGGACATTGCGAGTTCAAACAAAAGCCTGTATTACTATACACAGAATTGTGCAATTAAAAAATATTTTACCATGAGGGGTTTTATTTAGATCATTCAGGCAGCAGTTGTCTTCTCTTCAAAAGGCAAATTTTATAGGTATCCAAGGTAGCAATGCTTTTTGGATTTTTTTTGTCATATGTTGATTTTGTGCAGTTATGAAGTTTATAACTAGTTACAGTATCTTTAGCTTGAAAGCAATTCTATAAATTTTGTACCCTGTACTGGTAGAGGGAATGAAAATGTTACTGCTTGGATTGGAGGGATGGAAAAAGCTAATAGACCTAGTGTAGCTAAAAAGCTTATTACATCTCAGTGAGACATTGTCAGTTGTTGTCCCCGAAGATAGAATTAAGTTCCACTAAAAAAGATGAGAAATTTGGTGAAATATTTCTGTGAAAGATATTCAGGCTTATATATACCTCAGCTGCTTTACACCTATCC
Organism: Pomatostomus ruficeps; assembly: GCA_013400735.1. Classification (NCBI taxonomy): domain Eukaryota; kingdom Metazoa; phylum Chordata; class Aves; order Passeriformes; family Timaliidae; genus Pomatostomus; species Pomatostomus ruficeps. The sequence goes on from VYZT01026400.1 coordinate 77,788, forward strand.
CCAAAAAAGAATGTAGACCTCGAACTGGTCTAATCCAAGACACCAATGACTAATGTATTTCTTCTTCTTGCCATCTGCATAAAATCGCATTTTTTCATTTAGAACTAGTGGGATAGTAATTTAATCATTTAACTAATTAGAGCTTATCAGCTGATCCATTTCCATGACAGTCTCTCCTCGTGATGCTGTTGAAATATCTGTTTTCACACTTGTGACTCTTTCCACTCCTTTCTGCTTCACCTTCAACATCTCTTGCACATCAGACAGCAATTGAATAACAATTGGTTGATCATGTTGCACCCGTGCAATCTCACTGCTCTGCCCATTGCTTTTGGTCCCACCAAGATGGTTACTTTATAGGATCCCATCTCTTCTGTAGTCTTTCTACCTTGTCTTCCCTCTTGCTTCAAGGTCCTTTATATCTGTCAGGGTGTTTGATCATGAAAAGGTATTTTCAGGTCAGAGTGGGAGTCATGCTGTGCAACACCAAAGTTGGAAATCACTGATGTTCATAACGCAAGTGAGATCTAGGGCAGCTCTCATGGCTCACCCCTGGCAAACAGCCTGGATCACATCTGTTAAGAAAGAAATGTGAGAGCTTGCTCTGTGTGTGGATCTGAGAAAAATCTGTTCAAGGAGGTGTTTGTTCCCAAAGAATCACAGTAAAAAGGACACCTACCAGCCAGATTCCACAGTAGTTGGGGAACTACAGAGGCTTTCAAAACATAGAAGGAGTCAACTTGAATGTGTAGCTCAGTGCTAGTTAACTGTGTGTCATTAAGAAAGCAATAAACGGCTCTGACCCAGATTTGTTTTAAAGCTACATAAACAAATAATTTTCTCCCTGTGGTGGGAGAGGATGGAAATTGGCACAACATTTTTTGTTTCCTCCCATAGCTACATGGTTGGTTAAAGAAAATGCCTTGCATGCATTCTGTAGGCACTGCGTAGCTTTGTAACATTGTATTATAACCCTTCTACTATAATAAAGTTATTAACAAACAAAATGACTATGTGCTGAAAAAGTAAAGTAAGTTCCTCCTGCAAAAATGCACATAAATTAAAAGTATTTTACATCTGAGTCTGGAATGAAATATAGAATGTTTTTACAAACTACGTCCTGACCATACAGCCCAACTAATCTTGTTCATCCATGTGTTAAAATCAGAAGTCAATTAATTCTTGTAAAAATGCACACTTTCACAGTAGCCTGCACCACAGCATCACAAAAAAGAGTAGTAGCTTTTTTTCCCTAAATAAAAATCGATGCTAATGATGTTAGTACTAACTCAGCATGATAATGAGCAATTTAAGGGGTCATAATTCCATTATTTAAATTGGTGATATTATCCAGTACCAAGTTATGCTTTTTATGGGACTGTCTATGCAAACTTTATGTCTACCACTTGTCTTGCTTTGTGAGAGTCAGTGTCTGGCAGAGAAAGCCTTCCCTGAGAGGATGAAGTTTCCTTTAACTCTGCCAGGAACTGACCACTAGAGAGGAAGGGGAATTTCCAGTTGCCATCATCTGCTTGGTCAGAGGCACCACAATCCTGAAGGAGACCCTTATTTTGCTGACTGGATGACAGAGGATAGTTCTTGGCTAGGAAACAACCATGAACACAAACACAGTATTTCAGGAGGACATAGAAGGGATAGGATCTGAAGAATATGGCTGGGAATGAGGAGAAGAGAGCAGAACATCAGCATATTTCTGCCACACAGCAACGAGATAAGGTGATTGCCTCTGGCCTTCATCCCAGGTTATTTATTTAATCCTTGAAGTTGCTAAAAAGTGGAAGTCTCACTGATGGGAGCAAACTTGCTCTCAGCCACTCCTCGTTCCCACTCGTGCATCGCTCTTTCCATATGGCTGGAATTTGCCTGCTGAATGTCTTTCAGCTGCATCAGTTCCCTCTCTAGCTCACCAGGGAATCATGGAAAATCAAGTCAAGGAAAGGACAAATACAGCAAGCCTGGTTTCTGCAGCTATCCCGATTTGAGGCTTTTATCAGACTACAACCCTGCTTGTCTAATTCCCCTTAGGATGCAGATCTTTTCTTTCCAGGCAGTTTTCCACAGTCTATGTCACCTGACTCTTCCATTTCCATGTATTCCCAATAACCAGGGTGCCTTAGACTAAATATAATGGTTGAGGAAGAAGGTACCTTCACAGCTGCAGGCCAAGAAAGGGGTTTGGGGGGTTTCAGGCACTTGATGCTTTCTCCAGGGATGGATGGAGATGGGCATGACAATCCCTGAAGGCAGCAGAGCCAGCAGTTCCTGAACAAAAGCCTCAACAGACTTGCAGAATTGGACGTTTCTGACCCATAAAGTCACTCATTTCTTCTGTTTTCAGAGACATAGGACTTCGCATGCATTTTCCCTGTAAGTAAGCCCTATGGCTAGGACTTGATTGGAAGCAAGGGCTGGTTTCAAAAGTCAAGGGGTTATTAATAAAACACCAGCTTGACTTCCCAGACAGAAATTTCAGAAAATCGAACTAAACTTTCTGGCACTCAGTGAAGTAATTTCCCTCACTTACAAACAGCTGCTTAATAAACCAAATTTTTTGCTGAATAGAGAAAAACCAATAAAGATAAAATACAGTGTTCATTCCCTGGAGGCTAACTATAAGTAATATATACTCCTCTTTTCTCTGGTGAGGCAGCAGAGAGGCCAGCTGGCTGCTTTTACCCTCAACCAGTAAGTTCCCTCTTTCCCAGTACTGCCTCCAGTTTGGAAATGCCAGGCTGGTTTTTCTCATCAGCTCTGGCAGCTGTGCCCTCGAGGAATTGTGTGTCATTCACGTGTGACTGGGGCTCAGAATCACAAAATCAAAGACTGGGTGAGGTTGGCAGGGCCCACTGTGGGTTATCTGATCCGACCTCCCTGCTCACGCAGAGTCATCCTAGAGGATTGCATCCAGATGGTCCTACATATCTCCAGTGAAACAGACTCTGCAACCTCTCTGGGCAATCTGTTCCAGTGCACTGTCGCTGCACAGTAAAGAAGTTCCCCTTCATACTCAGATGGAATTTCCTGTGCATCAGTTTCTACCCATTGCCTCGCATCCTAGTGCTTGGCACCACTGAGAAGAGCCTGGCTCCATCCTGGCTCCATCCTGTTGGCACCTTCCCTTCAGATACTGATAGACATTGGTGAGGGCCCTTTTCAGTTATCACTTCTTGGGCTAAACAAGCCCAGCTCTCTCAGCCTGTCCTCATAAGGGAGAGGCTCCAGTAGAATTGTAGAGGTGCTCATCTTCGTAGCCCTTCACTGGACCTGCTCCAGGAGCTCCATGTCTCTCTTGTACTGAAGAACCCCGAACTGGATGCAGCACTCCAGGTGTGGCCTCACCAGGGCTGAGTAGAGAGGCAGGATCACCTCCCATGAACTGCTGGCAAAGCTCTTCCTAGTGCACCCCAGGGTACCACTGTCCATCTTGGCCCTGGCCTGCTGATTCAGGGACACCCAGGACCTCCAGGTCCTTTTCTGCAGAGCTGCTTTCCATCAGGTTGACCCCCAGCCTGTGCTGGTGCAGGGGGTTATTCTTCCCCAGGTGCAAGACTTTGCCTTTGCTGAACTTCAGAGCAGTAGGACCACACGACTCAGGTCTGGCTAATGGAAATGGTGCCAGCCCCACAGCTGGGAAGAGTAAGGCACAACCAGCTGTGGGCTCAGTTATCAAATCCACAGGCAACCCCACCCACAGCAGGGTCATCGGCAGGAAGGGACACATGCCCAGTGCTGACAATAGAGGTAAGACAGATGTTAGCAGAGAAAGTTAATAGCATCCCAAATGCTCCATATGAACCTGTAGGAAGCAAGACCCTGACTTTTGCTTGACAGAGGACACACACTGAGGGAAGGACTCATGGACAAGAGCTCACAGCTTTCAATTGCTCTAGAGGTCTGCAGCATGGAGAAACACAACACAGTGACTGAGGAGGGAGGCATACACTAGGGCAGTGGCGGCACCATGAGCTCTAGCAAAGACATGTAAGAATTGCACACAGGACTTGTCTTCCCAGAACTTTTCCTCAGCCCAGCAAGACCTCACAGAGACTTCACTAGTAACAGATAACTACAAAAATGTGAGAGAAAACAAGAAAGGGCAGACTGTGCTGCATTAATGGGAAAACATGTGATGGACAACCTTCAAGCATAGCCTTGGAGAGGAGAGTCTCACCTGTCTGGAGACTGCATGGAGAGAAACACAAATGGGTGCAAAATTCCACACTCATGAAGACAGACTAGAGTCCCTGTCCTCTGCTACAGAAGGAGCAGCTGAATGAGAATTCTCTCGTGACATGAAATGTGTCCATACACTGGAAATAGCATCACAAAGTTTCTCTTATAGAAAAGAAGTTCATAAGTTAAATTCAGCTTGCAAGAATAAAGCTGTCTCTACAGTGAACTGGCCTTCAGAAGTTTAAACCTGAATAGCAGACAATCTGCAATATAATATGATGAATCTGTGAAAGTGGTTATTAAAAAAAAAGAGAGATTGACAATTTGCTGTTCTTTCATGAAATGACAGTTTCAGCTACATAGTATGACTGGTTTGGGGTATTTCAGAAAATAATGGCCATTTTATTACACCACTGGACCACATCCTTTTCTTGGTCATCACCTGAAATCCCTAATGGTTTCCAGAATTTCACAAAATGTCTCCTTTTATCACTATTCTTCTAGTGGGGAAGGTCAGGTCAAATATCAATCCAATGGAACAAAAAATTAAAAACAGCTGTAAATTTTATGAAGTAGAATTGACCTCAGAAGAGTCTTTATTTTAGAAAATGTAATATATAGTGTGCTCTGTAATGTATTGTGGGGGTTTAAACAGTCTAGGAAATAAAATAAAACCAGCTTTTTCTGTTATCTTTTAAACCAACAAGTTGAATAAGCTAGAGATTAGATATTTTGCATAGCACCTGCCCACTATTTTCTGTCACTTTGTAAAATAACTGGAAGTCATTCTGAGAAATTATTAAAATTTTATTCATTTTTCCAAAAGGTGTGGTTTCACAATATGGCTGTAATGCATGTCAGAAATTGGTGTAAGAGCAGTTGTACATAAACAGAGGGAGTTGAATCAGATTTCTTTCTAATTGCTAAGTAATCATTCCTAAAGTTGCCCCAGGACTTTGAACTTAGAGAACAACTGTACAAAAAGAATAAGAAATGCTCCAGATACATGATCCCAAAGAGAGAGTACTGTGCAAATATTGCTGGAATAAAGACGAGAGAGAATCCCAAGTCAAAGTTGAGACATGAACACTGTCTGCTTAGAAAGAAAGTATGGAGAACCCACTCTCTCTGTTCTTTTAAGTCTAAGTGTATATATCACTGCTTTCCCCATTTAGATACACAGAACTATTTCCAATAATCTGCTTACTATTTGCCTCATTTTAGAGATGAAATTCTACATGTGGACACACTGAGAAGTTGACTGAGAGGAGGCAGACAGTAGAGAAGTCTCCTTTATGTGAGCATCGAGGATACATATGATATAATCATGAAAACACATATGGCCATGGTGGCCATGACTGTGCCACGAAACACTTGTCATCTCAGTATGCAAACATCACCAGAGATGCTCTTGAGCACTTCAAATTCCTCTGTGTAGTGTGGCAAGAAAAGAGAAGGCAATACTTGGGATGGTTTCCTGACTGGTCTGCTCTGAACAAGGAGAACTTAGCATGAGGTAAAATTGACTTTGTCAATATGCAGTCCATGCGTCTGGGCAGCTTGAAGTAGATAATGATGCACCAGGAGTGCATCAACAAATTTTTTGTTCTCCATCCACTTATGACAAAAATAGAGCAGCTGAGGTGGTTCTACAGCTTCTTGACATCTCCCTCACTTTTGAAGACCCTTTTATATTGTGGGGTCATGATGGAACAAAATTCATTACTCAAGTAATGCAAAAAACAAAGTATTTGTAGTCTCAGGTCAGCTTCAAGCATGAAAACCCAGGGTACTCTAGAAGGAAAGAACTGGCAGAGCATCCAAACAGCATGTTAAGGAGATGCTCACAGAGTGGAAAGCAGACAATAGTTTGTACGACCAGTTGGTGGGAATATGCTTTGTGAAGTTTGCTAAGAATTCAGCTCACCACTTGTGGAGAAAACTCAAGCTTACAATTAAAGCTTATATTGCTTTTAATGAATTTACAAGGGTAAACTCATGTATCAAAAATTAACTTAAAAACTGAGAAATAATTGTTCCTGATTTACTAGTCTGCATGTGTGCAGGAAAGGAAGGGATGCAGACAGGAAGCTATTGGGGTTTTTTGTGGAAACTGGAACAACCGCAGCCTACCAACAATGCTTACTGTTCCGTGCCAATATAGAATCATGCTATTGTTTATGTCACCCTGCCGTAATGAAGGAGTTAGAAACTGATATACTTCGGACTTTTTTATAAAAGTCTTTTACTGCATGAATTTAATGTCATTCGGGAGCAGAGTTAATTAGTGGAGCTGTTTCTCATTACTAATGTAACCCGTATATATGCAGAGTCTCATTAGAGCTGCTGTTATCTCCTCTGTATGCACTGTTACAGTAAATAAAGAGGCAATTTACTGTAGCGCTGCTCTCATATTCAAGAATATGCTCCTTTCAGGGCTGCTGAATGAATGTTGCACACTTTTGTGCACTTTACTTTGTCTCGACAATAATCAACCTGGAAACTCAGTCACAAATAACAAAATAAAAAATAATCACACTTGAAAGTGGAGTTCTCAGTCCATCTACCACTAACAGGAGACTGTAAATCTGAGCTGATACCTGTTTCACTGAGCAGTATTAATGTTCAGTCGACTAAGCAATTTGAAAGGCTGAGCCTTCCCTGGTGCTTTTGAAGAGTTAGAGCTCTTTGCAATGCAGCAGTGGGGTGTGGACAATAAACAAGGACGGCAAACACCGCCACCAAACTTAACACCCCAATGAATGTAAAGTACAGGAAGCTGCAAAATTGCAAGAACAAATAAAACCTATGACAAGGCAGTTAGTTCACAGAGAAATAAGTAAAGCCAAGCTGTGCCAAAAAAAGAATCTGCAAAAAATATCTCAGCTGTTCCTTGATTAAATACCCCAAACTGGGCACTCGTGAGCGTATTTAAGTACACAAGGGACAGAAAAGAGTGGTAGCAGAGACACATGAAGAAATATAGCATGTGAAATGTATCACCATAACAACACCTTTTCAAAAAATACGTAGGAGTGTGAAACCACTGCAGTTACTTATGAAGTAAAAATGACAAAAGTAATAATTATGTTGGACCAAGGTGGTTTCATGTACTTTAATGTCAAGGGGTATTTTTGCTAGAACAGAAAAGTCCTGAGATGATAAATAATACCAAGGACAAAATCTTCTTCTGGAGGTCAGGATGTGTGTAGGAGCAAATGATAACTTAAATTTGTGTTACAAAATGTTCTGCATTAGTAATTGCTGCCAGTTAGTAACGACATTTAGTAACCAAATTTAGTAACTTGAACCTTCATAAACTTGTGAACACAAAGTAAAGATGTGGAAGGAAGATTCACCTCTGTGGTGTTGAGATGAGTTAAAGTCACAGCCAAAAATGGGTAGTAAGAGATCTCTCGAGATTATGCAGTCCTATCCTCTGCTTGAAGCATGGCTAAACTCAAAATTAGATGAAGCTGCCCAGGACTCAATCTAGTTGTGCTTTGAAAATCTTTAAGGATGGAGAAGCCAAACACCTTCTCTGGGCCTCCTGACCCCCAGCTACACTACTCTCAAATTGTTATGAATATCACAGAATCACAGAATCAATAGAATATGATGAGTTGGAAGGGACCCTCAAGGATTGTTGAGTCCAACTCCTACACCTACACAGAATAACCCGAGAATGACACTGTGCCCCTGAGAGTGTTGTACAAAAGCTTTTTGAACTGTCTGAAGTTTGGTGCTGTGACCACTTCCCTGGGGAGCCTGTTCCAGTGTCCTAACACCCTCTGGATGAAGAACCTTTTCCAATAGGCAACCTAAACATCCCCTAACACAACTCCAGGCCATGTTACAGAATACTCTGAACTGGAAAGGACCCACAGGGTACAAAGTCCAGTTCCTTGCCCTGCACAGGACAACCCCAAGGATCACACCACGTACCTGAGAGCATTGTCCAAATGCTTCCTGACCTCTGACAAGCTTGGGGCCATGACCATTTCCTGGGAAGTCTGTTCCAGTACTCATCCACTCCGTGGGTGAAGAACCTTTTCCTAATATCCAACTTAAACTTCCTCTGACAGCTTGAAGCCATTCCCTTGGGTCCTATCCCTGGTCACCAGGGAAAAGAGACTGGTGCTGCCCTTCTGCTTCCCCTAAGTGTTCATAATCCAAGCTTTGCTGGTTGTACCAAAAACACTTTTTCAGAAAGAATAAAGTGATCTGACAAACAACACACATGGGGTTCCATAACCTTATCTTTCTTCTTATTTCCAGAGCGTCTTTTACCAACAGTCATAGAGCTTGCTGCCCCAAGGCACAATTCACTCAATTACAGCAGGGGGGAAACTGAGCACCATTCCTGCAGCCTGCTGAGGTCTCTGAACAGCAGCCCCAGCTTTCCGCACATCACTGCTTCCTCCCGCTCAATGCTGTGCACAAAGCTCCGTCCCATCACACAGCTCTTGGTGAGGACACTGGAGGCTGCCATACCCAGCACTGAGGAGCTTTGCTTTCAACTGACCACCAGCTTCTCCTGGCAGCTCTTCCAAACTTTGGAAGTCTTTCAGTGCCAGGTTTGACCCTCACACCCTTGCTCACCTGATATGCCCCATCTCCAGTGATCAAACCCTTTTTAACATATCCCACTCTGTGCCTGTCTTCTTCTACCAAGAGAGAGTTTTGCTACCAGAGACAGATGCTTTTAAGAAAACATTAAGGAAGTATTGTCCTTATTACTGGTTCATTCAGAGGAAAGTTTTACCCTTTAGAAAGTTGGGGTTTTTTCCTTGATTAATCCATATTCCAGAAAAAACTTTATGAACTTACTTTCTTAAATTTTTTCAAACCAAAGCTTTCATTTTGAAACTAGTGATATTTTGTTACATATTCAGAATATTTAAACTGTTTTCTTCACAATCATATTTTTCTTTTCGTGCACTGGTCTGGCTGGGATGGAGCAATTTTTCTCCATAGCTGCCCATATGGTGCTGTGTTTTAGATTAGTGGCAGAACAGTGTTGCTAACATACCAGTGGCTTAGCCCTTATTGAGCCAGGTTTTCATAGCACCAACACCTTCTCTCTTTTATGAGCCTGCTCCTCTAGTCCGTGGGCTGGGGGTGGGCAGGAGGTGGGGAGGGGACACAGCTGGGACAGCTGACCTGAACTGTCCAAAAGGATATTCCATACCATGCAACAACACACTCAGCAGTAAAACTGGGAAGGGGGAGTTTTGACAAAGTAGCTGTCACTCAGAAACTGGTTGGGCATCATTTTCTGGTGGTGAGTGATGCTTGTTTTTGCATTGCTTAATTTATGTTTCCCTTTATTCCCCGCCATCTATTGAACTGCCTTTATCTTGACCCAAAAGTTTTCTTCTCTCTTTTGCCCTTCCAATTCTCTTCCGCATTCCTCTGGAGGAAATGAGTGAGAGCTTAGCTTAGCTGCCAGCCAGAATCTAAGCCACATTTTTAAAGAAGGAGTTAAAAGACTGTAACATTCCTTAAACTCATGGTTTGAGTTGTACCAAAGAGCTTTAGTTTAGAAAATAAAATTGGATTTTAATACTATCTTATTTTCATTCAAATTTTTAAATTTGAACACGTAAAGCAAAAAAGGTCCTAAGGCTCAAACAGGAAAAGCCTGTTATTTATTCATTTTTTAATCAGGAGGATTTTGAAATATCAGGAGTATCTAAAAAACAGCTTTTGAATTAATTATTATTTAGTTTCTCATAGGTAGCAACTGGTTGATGCTGGCTAACAATGTTTTGACAGTCTTGCCTAAAAGCATGCTTAGTGAAAAAAAAAAAGTAAGAAGATAATTAATTGGCCCTTTCAGTGTCCTCCTTTGAACTGAGAACATAATCCCCGGATTTATTTTTGAGAGTTTACATCTTCTGATGTAAAGGAACAAAATTTTAATTCTTTAGATTAGTTAGTCCTCTAGGTTTACAGCTAAATGTAATGTGTTTAAAGATGCTTGTTTCTACTATGTTTATTTCTATTATTTTGTACATTGAAAATGTACAATTGAAGCACATAAGTCTATGTACCTTTGAAATGTGTAGGTAAATTTCTTTCCTGATTTTCATCAACATTTTAGATCAAATTACTATTAATCATACTTTAGGCAAATTTTTTTCTCTCTCTCAGTCTTAAGGTAAGTAATTACATAATTAAATAAATAAATGGCTTCTCCCATCCTTCATTTCTAGGAACTACTGGTGGTTGAATAAAAAGCAATTAAGTTAATCACTTCATTTTAAATATCCCCCTCCATCCTATCCTTTTGTTCCATAGTCTATTTTTGTTATAATAGAAAGATAAGTTCAACAGGACTCTGATAACCAGCTGGTTTGGAACCTATCATATATTCCATTTTCACAGAGTTAGGTTGAAGTCTGTTAATTAGCTGCATGGTCCATCTAAGTTCTAGGGTAGAAATGTTCTTACAATTACAATAATTGCTCCAATCCTTTAACTGAGGAAATAAAGTAATAGTGAAAGCTATGGAATAAATCTCTGTAGACAGTTTGATGGCACTTGGGATCATGATCATTTTTGCATGAGAGCATTTTCATTGGTTGCACATATTCTCCTTGCCATGTGCTGAGGGTATGGGCTATAAGCAGACATACACATGGCATTCATTGCATTTCATTCCTGTAAACAGGGTGTATAAGGAAAGCATAGAGATTTCCCAGCTAGCAAAAAAGGCAGCAGAAATTCCATTGTTCTGCTGGAACCATGGGCGATGGACTTGTCGGCACAAAGGCTCATTCCTGACTGCCACTGGCATTACTGAAGGAGTCAACAGAACCTTTTCCAAGGCAGGGACTGGGAGGAAGTACACTTTAATACATGGTGAGCATCTCTTTAAATCCCTTAAGATTATTCCTGTCTGCACCATGCTTTAAGCACTTCTGTCACTGAGTGCTGCAGAACTGCTTTCTGCTCTGCTGCATTTTCTTCTGCAAATGGTGGCCATCCTATGGACAGGGCTCTCTGAAGTTGAGAGCATCAGTTTTTGCAAATACAGGACTCTTGTTCACTGCCAAATGGCCTCAGCTTTGGAGTTCCTCTGTTCGTGGCATTAATCCTGTCTGTTCTTCCAGGGGCTTGAAGGAAGCAGCTTCTGCGGTGGCATCCCCTAGCCAAAGTGTTCAAATCTCAAACTCCCTTTTGTTTCTTTAGGCATCCTTGGATATCTCACAGGAAATTAAATCAGAAAAGCCTGATAGCTTGCAGCATAATTTTCATATTCTGTTCTCTATTTAGTGAAAAGAACTAAAAAACCTTCTCCTTTCACAACCAGTCCGTTTTCAACCACTGAGAAGAGAATGAAATACTATCACTACTTTTTGGAGGTGCTCTACATCTTCTGTTTTGTACTGATATTTAATATATTTCATTTCCTTTGTGACTTAGAATTCACACTATTGATATTCATTCCCACTCCCTACCACCCAACACTCATATGGGTAAATGTTAATTCTTTTTTTCTGATTCGCTCACCATTTTCATTCCTACAGAGCTGATATAGGATACTTCAAATTCTCAAAAGTTCAAAATCCTCTTTCGTCTTATTTTTTAATTAACTGACTTTTTTGGATGTGTATTTTGATGAAATTGGGGTGACAGGCCTCTGACACCAGACTCATCAAATTATAAACTAATTTACCGATAAATTAAATCATTTTTGATATTCAGAGTCCTCATCCCTGTCTTCTAGTGCTCTCTCTGCAACTCCATTCAGAATAAGAGCACTTGTTTTTCTTCCAGAAAAATGGGAAACTTTCCTCAGTAAAGATAAGGTTCATGATTGTGAAAAGTGATCCCAAACACACACTTGTAAGATCTCAGAGAGTTTAAGATCAATGGGAATTCAGAAAAACAACCCAAACTCAAAACTCAGTAATGGAATCATAAAATGGCTTGTTTTGGAAGGGACCTCAAATGCCACCAGGTTCCAGCATCCCTGCCATGACCAGGTGTTGTCCTGAGTTTTGCAGTTTCTCAGTGTTTCTCTTTGCTGTGATACTTTCTCACACATTCTTCTGTAAACATGGCCATGGTTTCCTAACAACTATCTATGTTTTGCTAACTGTCTCTGTTGTTATCATTCCATTATCCTGGGTGGAGAAATATGATAGACAGATGCTTTGACCAATGGAATTGAGAGGTGGTGATTTCTACCTCCAATCCACGGTGATTTGTAAAAACATATAAATAAAGGCAGAGGGTTCTGCCCTCTCTCTCTTTTTTTCCCTCTCCGTTTGCTCTCTCTGTGTGATCTTTTATTTGGCTCTCCTTTTGGCTCCTCGGCCTAGCCGGCCTGACCCGTGCTACAACCAGGAACACCTTCCACTAGACCACGTTACTCAAAGACCCATCCATCAAAGCCCTGAACACCTCCAGGAATGGGGCATCCACGGCTTCTCTGGACAGCCTGTTCAGTGCCTCACCACCCTCACAGTGAAGAATTTCTTCCTCATATCTGAGCTAAATCTCTCCTCTTTTACTTCAAAGCCATTGCCATTACCCTTATCCTACCCCTACAGGTCCTTGTAAAAAGTCCCTCTCCGTCATTCCTGTAGGTCCCCTTTATGTACTGGAAAGCGCTCTAAGGTCTCCCCAGAGTCTTTTCCAGGATGAACACCCCCAACTCTCTCAGCCTGTTTTCATAGAAGAGGTGCTCCACCCCTCTGATCCTTTTGTGGCCTCCTCTGGACTTGCTCCAGCATGTTCACATCCTTTTTATGTTGGGGCCCCAGAATGTGGATGCATAATTCCAGCTGGGTTCTCACCAGAGTGGAGTAGATGGGGAGAACAATCCCAAAACCAGCCTCCCCACCCCACCTTGAAAGCACCACCTTTGTGTTCTGGGCACCCCCCATGCTTCCTGTAACTCACTGAAAACTGCTATCACGCTTTCCTGCATGTGTTAATTGGTTTATGTGCTTTCTTTCTAGTTGCTTTTTAGTTTAGTAAAGAATGAGCCTTGCCCAACTTTGTGTCAAGCAAAAATTAACTTCAGGGATCTAATTCCTGAAGGGGCTTGTTAATTTTGTGTATAAGTATCAGGAAAGATGTTATCAAGCAGAACATGAGAAACAATGTAAAGTAGCATTATGTGGGGCTATTCCTTGAAACACAGACTTCTGAGAAAGGCCGTGAGGCTGAAAAATAGGAAGTTTGAAAAGGACAGTGAACAGCAGCATGGTCAAGCAGAAAGGAAAGCATTTGGGATAAGGAAAAATCTATGCTGTTGGTGCCAGGTCCTTGACTCACATGTGGTTTTCTGCAGCTGTTCCCAAGTAAAATGATTTTATAGCCATTAATATCTATTTTCTGGAGTAACCTACAGCAAAAACAACATTAATTGCCACTAAAGGTGTTGCAGGGTAACTAGACCAAATACTGGGACAAAACTATTTAATAAATCTTCTAACTTCCTACTAAACTGGTAGGTACCAGCACAGGAAAATAATGACAAGTTCCTGAATTTATAATAATAAATCTCTTCTCTTTGCACCAAAACAAATAAATAACAGCTTTGTTTTAAAAGGTAAAGTCATATCCTGCCTGCAATATACTCTGCCAAATTCCTCCACAGAAATCCATGATATATTACTTCTATTTATATAAAACATAATGTCTACTTTTGAGGCATACTAAGTAGGTATGACTAAGACAACTACATATTATGATTTCTAATAAACAGAGAAGCCAGACAGCCTCTGCCATCCTGAAAAAAGCCTGAGAAATCTCTCAGTAAATCTCCAATCAAGTAATTAGAAGAGTAGTCCAAGAATCTAAACATTTCTGCTAAACTTGTTGACCATTTAGTGGCTAAAGTTAGTAAATTTTTCATGATGCATGGGTGGGTGGGACTGGCAAATTAAAGGGATTATCCTGTATGTTCCCTAACCATGGAGTATGATTTTCCCATTATCCAGTACCTGTGACTCATGTCTGACAAGGTGGGAGTGAAACAGTAAGATTTCAGAGAGATTTCTGTGATTTCATCTGCACTCCCAGAAAAAGCAGTATGTTAAAGCACAACACATGTATCCCCTATTTTGCCATTGTTTATGACCAATGTGTAGCTCAGTTCTTGTAAGCAGTTAGCAATAGAGGGTTAATATTAATAAATCAGTTAAATTATCAGCAGTTATCACCCTAGTTTGGAAGTAGCTAAAACTGAAAATCTATCCAGTCACAAAAGGCAGGACAGTTTTATGGCAGTTCCAAGACAGAAGGGAGCTCTTGAAATCCTATGTGAAACCGTGGCTGGTATTATACTGACCAGAAAAGGTAATATTTTGTAAACTGGCACACGAAGCAGGGGAAATCATGCAGAAATGAAATTAGGAAGTTAGAATTCTAGTCCCTGCTTAGAGGAAGTCTACTACAAACCAGCAGTGACATTTCCACAGAAATTCATCCCATCTCTGAATATCCAATAGGCCTTGTTTCTCTTCTCTCAACTGCTACTTCTTCTTCTTCTGTTTCATTTTTCCATCTCAGTAATTGGAACCTTCACTCTTCTTCCTTGTCTTCTGTTTACCCCAGTCTTGAGTCAGACATGCCCAGTTCCTTTCTGCCTTAAAATCTATTTGTAATTCTAATCTTGACCTGGATCTCTGCTGTGTATAGATGCACTTCTCTTTTAATCTTTATTCTCACCACTGGTCAAGGCAAGCTATGTCCTGACTCAATTTTATCTTGTACTCAAATAATAAGCTAGCCTAAAAACTAACACCTAGATTACAGAGCGGAGTGATTTTTAAAATTTCTTTTATTTAACAGAAGAACATGAAGGTACAAGGTTAGCACACTAAACAGCCTTAAGACACTAGCTTCAAGGAAAATTTTAAGGAAAAAGAGACTGAGAAGTATGAAAACATCAGCAGAGAAGTTTAGTTTCTGACCTTCAGCAGTATTGGTGCCAGCCAACGGTACTGTCCTCAAGGTGATGAGAATTATCTATGCAACAACTATACTGGGTTTTGGCCTCAGTTTACATCCAAAAGTCTCAGACTGGACTCAAGAAGGTAACGGAGTGCACCAATTAGACTCTTGATCTCAGAGTCTAATCCAGCTCTCTCTGGAGTGCTGGCTGTCACACAGCAGCTACTTGAGGAATGCAATTTCTGCCTGTCTCTTCTGATTTTATTACTTGGTGGTTCAAGCTTTGTGGAATCCTTCAAGCTCCGTGGACAAGGCAACAGCCATTTGCCTGCTTCACCCAGAGGCTGCAGCTGTAGTTTCATGATTATTCTAACCCATGGAAACCATCAGGCTCTGACACCCAGGCTGTTCACCACCTTCCCATGCATTTCTGCAGAGCCAGCTGATCATTCTGCCATCCAACCACTACCACTCCTGTGTCAGGCAGCAGCCTGGCCTTATGTGGGATTAAGAGATGCTGGAACCACACCTGGTGAGTACCATTCCTGAGGCAGCTGTTCTCCCTAAGTGCTCTGATGGAACAATCACACATTTCTTTTACCCCAAGCCCACAAATGACTGCAGTGCTCAAAATGAGCATCCCTGCTGTTCTGAATCCTGGTCTAGATGAAATAATGACAGCTCTCTCAAAGCTTTCAGAGTTTATGCTGAGAATATCTCACAGACTGCTTTTTCCACATTCTTGCTCACCCTCACAGACTTTCCTGGTTTCTCTTTCTGACTTTTTATTTTTTGAGATTTTGTGTTTATTTAGCTCTAGTAGCTTTCTTTCACATCTTGTTCTTCCTAACACTGTCCTTAGTAGGAGAGATGCCCCTCAAAGGGACCCATCCTCTCATCCACAGCAGAAGGTGGCTGTCTGATGGCAGGAGCAATGCTAGTTCAACCCTGTTGGAATATTGGTTTTATGTTATTGTTTGCTCACAAAACCTTATGTGTTGCCCATCATGTTTGAGTAGAGATGACTCCGAGTGAAGTCTGGAATTGTAGCTGAAAAATAAACAGGGCTAGCATTTTTCTGTTTAATTTTTCGTCAAGAAACTGCTTTTTAATGCCTCTACAAGAGATGTGACTCAAAGAATTTCTCCTTTTAGTGAGCTGCCATGTACTAATGATATGTTTTGGGGTCAGCATTCATGCCTTTGGTTCAAGCATAATTTTCAAGGCCCACCAGCTTTTTTATGTCTTTTTTTTTAACAACAAGAACTCTTAAGTTGTTTTTCATATATGTCTACAGCTTGTTTTTCTTTTAATATTTAAACTGAGTAATTGCCTCTGAATTCTTGAAGATCCAATAACATGTTAGAGTGAAATCCCCAGTTAACTCTGCAAAACACTTCATTTTTCTGGAATATTTAGCTTAATTATTAAACATAAGTTCAGGGGGACAGTGCATGTGTAAGGAAAAAAATAATTTGCTCAGGTGCACATTTCTTTCCTTGATCAGGGGCACTTCTCACTTGTTTGGTTGCAAAACCCTGTAACTGATGGTGGTTGCATGGCTCAGGGAATCACTGCCCATCTGGGCTTTGAGACTGACCCAATTATGCTCAGGGATAGTCCTCGCTGGTTCTGCGGGTCTGTTCTACATGTTCCAGCACAAGGACGGTCCCTGACAGCTCAGCAGCTTTCCCAGTGGTTCTCTCTGCACGACGAGAAGAGCGTTAGACAGTGCACGTACAAGATTGCTATCACAGTGAAGCAAAAAGAAAGGCTTGTTCCTTCCTGTGTGGGGGCTGAGAAAACCCTCAGTCGTTCTTGGTCAAACAGGTCAAAGGCTGGTTTTCTCACTCTGCTTACGTATGGCATATGCTACAGCTGCATGAAATGGCATATTTCAGGGTGAAGTCAAAAAAAGAAGAGATTATAAGGTAAAATTCAAATATTTTATTGCTATAAATAGTGAAAAAATCGTAATCTATTTCTAAGTGATATCAAATGTTGGCATTATGTAATTATGCTGTTTAGAACAACTAAAACTTGTACATTTTCAAAGCCACTTTGAAATATTAACAATATAAGTTGAAAAATGAAGTGGTTTGTAAAACTTTTGGTAAAGCAAAGTTTCTGTGAAATTTCTAGTGCTTGTATTGAGAATAGGCAGACATACAATTTTAAACATTTAAACGCTTCTAAGGTCAGGAATTTTAAAAGAAGGTAAATGGAAAGGTTTATATTGATCTTAGCTTTCTAAAGATGCTTTGCCTGATGCTTCATAAATAAGAAGTTTCTCTGAAAATGTTTTGCAGTTGCAGTCTATCACTTTACAGATGAGTGCAAAGAATTACGGATTGCTAATTAAAACAAGTTTAATGATTTCAAACTTCAAAGGAATCAGAGAGAGAAGACGCTGCTTTTTTAAGAGATAATTTTTCAGTTCTTACGCTGTTCTTTCAAAGCACTTTCTAAGGTAAGGATAAATTTCATTACCAAGATAGGTATCTACCCTGTGAGCTGTCCCTGGATAATTGTACAGAAATCTGTATGCAAGTCCACGTTTTGAGTTAAGTCCAAATAAGAATGCAGCTGTATGTGGCTATGTTCAACAAGTGCTGAAAGAATTATATCTTTCAGAAGATCGTTCCTAAATTAATTTTTAGCTTTCTGCCACTTTTTGTAATAGAGTAGCTCAGGTGAAATTCTGTAGCAAAAATATTTGCAGATGAAGCAAGAAGAAACTGAATTTTCATCTGCAGACCTTTATTTTCAATCTACTCCATGTATCTAGAAATAAACTTGCTACCTTATGAGTATTCTGTACCCATCCAGCAAGATGCTAAAAAGATGAATCAGGTGTCATCATAGAGTATCCACACATGATAGGTACAACATCTTCACATTTCAGTATTTTCCCACCTTCAATTTTAGCTTTATAATATGAGTGCAGATAAAACTCACACAATTTACATTGTCTTCGTTATTTCAAATGGCTGAATCTAGAGACAAATAATTGGAAAAAAATCCTAGAAGGCAGTTTGGTAAATCAAAATCTCATTCATAATTATATAAAATGCAGTTTTAACCCCAAAAGGCATGGGTTATTGCTGTCACATGCAGTATAACGACAGTTATAAGGCTGTCTACTACATGGGATAACATAATTTCAGATACAATTCAATAGTGTCTCTTTAGGAATCTGTGATATTCCAGTTAATAATGAAGGAAATAACAAAGAAAATGTTTCACTCCTATTTTTCATTTTCAGTGACCCTCAAAAGAGGAGCTTATGAGTATGCTTAACAGCTGCATAACCCAACAGAACCATTCCTCCAATGACACACTGCTGGGCTTCTCAGAGAAGCTCCACGCTGTTCTGGTAGTCCTGTACATCATCAACCTGGCTGGCGGCACCCTTGGGGTCGTCATGATGTCCCAGCAGCTGTTTCAAAGGAGATCACAATCTGTGATGACCATGATCATCATCAGCCTCCTGGTGCTGCACACCTTCATGCTCCTCAGCATCCCCTTCCGCCTCAGCTATTACATTTTGGGGGAGTGGAAATTCGGGCGGTTTGCGTGCAGGCTGACAAGCGCCATCATCTACCTGCACATGTACGCCACCTTCGCCTTCTACGTGGCCATCATCACAGCCCGCCTCCTGCGCCTGGAGCTCCGCAGGTGCTGCACCACAGCCTGGGTGGGGGCTGTCTGGCTGGTGGGAGCGCTGGTCATCACCCCTGTTCTCCTCTCCTACTATGGCACCTCGAAGACGTACCGCTCCTCCGAGTGCTTCCAGTTCCACAGGGAGCTGCAGGAGGCTCACATGGTGGTCGCAAACTACTGCCTCATTGGGGTTTTGGTGGCAACGTGTGCTGTGCTCACCGGGATCCAGCTGACTGTCATCTATAGAGTAGCTGTGAAATACTGGCCTGACATTAACTCTCATGTGGAATTCAGGGCTCAGGCAAAGAGCTTCTTCTTCATCTTGGTAACATTAATCTGCTTTATGCCTCATCATGTATTCAGAGTATATTATATCCAAAACTATGACCTTGATAGAAACCATAAACTACTCCTCTACAATGAGGTTTTTTTAGCTTTAACAACAATGTGCTGCTTGGATATGTTGTGCTTCATAGCAGGAATAGCCCGCTGAACTCTGAACTACAGAAAGTCCAGCTGCAGTGTGTCAATACTGACTTTTGACAGAAATAAAACTGCGTTGGGATTTTCCTGAACTAGGAAGACTGGCGAGTTTTTGGTATGTCTCTTATAGGTCTACAACATTGATTGGGTTTTGCAGAGCAGTAAGATTTCTCTTTCACAAGCTACTCTTGTTTATCTTCTCTCTGGAAGGCAGACACACACATGAGCCTTACTCTAGTCTTGACCTAAGACTCATGCCCTGAAGCTTCATTAAGATTTTCCTCAGCTGTCCTTCTCTAGCAATTATAGCACAAGTATCCATTCCTTGGTATTTTTTTCCTGGAAGTGTCTCAGTAACCACAACCCATTGTGGCCAGTAAGTTGTCTTCTCTGAACATCTAACTTCTTCTGGCAATTGTGATACTCAAGGGAAGAGACAGAAGAAAGAAATTCCTTTACAGGATATTTGTACTAGTGATTTTAGATCGCAAGGACATAAACTCTATTCAAATGAGAAGTATTCACAGAATCACAGAATGGGTCAGGTTGGAAGGGACCACAGCGGGTCATCTGGCCCAACCTCCCTTTGTATATTTCATACAAAGTATATATTAAATGAAATTATATGAAAAGTAATCATTATCACTACTTCACCTTTACCTGTGTCATTCCAAATCCACAGGCAGCTCACTGAATTGTGATAATTACATGTTTAGAGTGAATGAGAGCAGAACAGGATTCAAAATTTCTGCTTTATGTCAGTCTCCCATCAGGACTGGATTTGTGGTTGTTATCTCTTAGGTCCATTGTAGCCAAAAAGGTTGCGGTGGTTCCATAACTGGATCTGGAATTCAGTTGAGGGGAAGGATCAGAGGCTCTCTGGGACAGGGAAATATTTTATTGGCCTTCAAAAACCTTTGATGTCCGGTCACTGTCAGTTGTCTGTTGATTTATTCTCAGACGCCGTATTTTTTCCATTTATTCATGTAACAAAGCAGAACGAGAATAAACTTACTGAGCACTACTTAATCAGTTCATCATATGCTCATGTATGTGTATACAAACTTGTTCTGAGTATATCTTTTCTCTATTAGATAGATTATATTCTTTGGGAATCACATCCGTTCTGGGAATCTCTGCCTTATCTTTATGATTTAAAAGTTCTTTTTAATGATTTATTCTTCCGGCTCTGCTCAGTGCAGAAGGTCTCTAACCCTTCTGCTGAAGGCCCCACTGTTGTTTCCTACATCCCAGCAGCTTGAGGCCAGACTTCTCCCACCCCAAACTCCTAGGAGTCACACAAGGCTACACTTCCTCCTTCACAGCCCCATAAGTTCCTATAAGTTTTAGCCGGGCAATCTTTGCTACACAAAGTGCTATGATCCCTGGATTCAAACAGATTAAAGTTTGATTTGGGAGGATTATAAAGTACTCTTATAAAGTAATGCTACTAATACCTCAGACTTGTGGCATTTCTTTGAAAGAAAGAACTTACGCTTACTCTGTCAGTCCTGAATAAATATTTTTGCCTTGGCGTTTCCATAAAAAACTTTGTTGAAAACTCCTGATGGTTTCAGGGTCTGTTCTACCTCTTTTAATAAGTGTGAGGTATCCGGGGTCCAGCTGCAACTCCTGAAATCTGAAAATCCTGGTCTTATGGTTTCCTCCAGAGTTACCAGGTCCACTCCTGTTGAAACAATCGATTGATCAGCCCATGATTTGCAAAGGCAGCAGGTAGACCTAGAGTTCAGTATTACAGAGAAGAAGTGCAAAGGGACAGATTTTAAAGCTTTTGTTTTAATACCAAAGCCTTTAGAAAAACTGGCAAAGCTGCAGGTGATGCAACAAGTAAGCTGTTTTTTCCTTACTGTACTCCTGGGGCTAAATAAAAAATCTGTTCCTTGAAGAAATCTCCTGTGTCAGTGCCTATTTTCACTGACCAGTGTTTCCAAGGTGGCCTACCTGGTAAAGATTGGAGTCATCTGACCTTGCTTGTGAGTCCGCTGATAATCTATCAGTCCACCATAATGGTGTGCCAGTCTGAGGGAGAAAAAGCAAAATTACATGCATGCCAAATCCTGCCTTGATGGCCTTGCCTTTGCAATTGCCTGATGTTTTTTACCTGTGCCTGGCTGTGTACCTTGCTGAAATAACCCTGACCTACTGGCTTGACTTCCTGGTGTGATGCTGAAGCTGTGTTGCCCATCACAGCTGTCTGGTAATCCCTGGCTGCTGGCTGGCACTGGGCCTGCCCTGCTTGCCCTGCCTGGGTGCCATGGGGCTGCAAGCAGCACCAGCTCTGGCTGGGATGGAGTGAACTTGCACAGCATCCAGGGTTTCTCTCTTTCCCACTCTGGCCTACAGAGGGCAGGCTGTGGGCAGACAAGACAATGGGAGAGCAGATGTGTAGATCTCACTATGGTCCTCCTAATTCAGAGGATAATGGATTAAGCGCTGATCTCAGTGTTGCTACATCTAAGACTCACATTAAAATGTTAGAGATAAGCTCTATTCAATACCCAGTCTCTTGCTGAGGTCTTTAAAAGCACTTCAGAAACTGGTTAAAATAAAAAATGATCACTCTTCAGAAGGATGGTCTGAGAAATAAATTCTGAAAGGACAATAATATTGAGCTCAGATTGTAGAGTACTATTCTTACTATGAATTATATAATGACAACCCCTGGGAAACAGTTAAAAATGTTGATTTGAATGTCATTTGCAGGACCCAAGTAATTCTGGAGATAATTATAGACATTAGTAATTGCTTTCACATCAAAGGATCATGTAAAATTGTAAGTCATTTAGTCACCCCATTCATTTTTAATGTAATCCAGTGAACACTGGGAAAATCCTCAGACATTCTGGAGCAAAGAATATCAGACTACTGAGTTTATCTTCCATTGCTGTTGTCTTCATGAAGTTCTGCATAAACAAAGCACGCAAGCAGACCAAAACCAAAATCCCATTTGTATCCCTGACTTCCTAAGTTAGTTTGATGGAAAGCTATTGGTGGAGCAAGGGAGTTCTTACCGTACAAATGTGTGTGCTCACTGCTGTCACAGCTACACAGCTACCACAGGTGGCCTGTTCCTACCTAGCTCCAGCATATCCTTTTCACCAGTGCTGAGGGTGGTGCACAAGAGACATATCTGGTTTTCATTCGTATCACCCTTCTGATTCATCTGCTCCTTGTGCCTGCTCACGGAGAAAGGCCATATTGATGGTGCTGTCAGATGGACATGCCCCTCGCTGCCAACAAGCAGAAGAAACAGATACATTAGGAGGAAACAAAGGCACACTCCCACTCCCTTTCTTTTCTTCTTCACTCAAGAAATGACACTCTTAACACTAACAGATACTGTCATAACTCTTTTTTTTCCTGTGTCAACCCAAAACATAAAAACACACTATAGCCCTTGCCTTTTATCACATACATTCCTGTCTGGGGCTTTGAGTGCCACCGTGAGCCACAGAGCAGCTATCTGGCATACAGAGCAGAACTACATGTGGGTAAAATTATGAAAGAAATTGAAAATTGCTTTATCCATAAGCATATGGGTGAAAACATTGCAGAGAAGCTACAGGTGGGCAGCATTTGTTGCAACGATTGTTGCACAGAGAATAAATACCAGACAAAACTAAGTCCAGATAAATAATGAAAAAAAAAATTTAAAAATATCAAAGTTACAAAAGACCAGCAAAAAAACTCCTACAATTTCTTCATGTCTTCTTTACTACACTGTTTTCAGCTGTCAATGAGGAGCTACATATTAAATCCATGGTAAGTCAAGACCACGTGCTGTCACACAAAGGATATCACATAAATGGTACAGAAACATCTTGTTCATCAGCCAACAATTTTGTGATTAGACCGACAATCAGAGGACAAGAGCCATAGATCAGGAAGAGGATGCTGATGTACATGATGAAATAGTTTCAACTCCTGACTCTCTTGGGACTGAGATGGCTGAGGAGCTCTCCTGCTTCAAGGAGACGTATACAATCATTTATGGAAAACCACACAGGAGCACCGAGGTACATGTAGAAACACACCAGCAGACTTGCACACGGCAGAAGAGGGGAAATCTGGGCTCCAGATGAAGCAATTTTCTTTCTGACAAGGAAGGATGTGGTGGGGGTTCTCAGTGCCTCAGTGCTAGAAGCAGCTGTCTGCTTTTATGTCCTGGCAAGGATGGAGATGATGAATGTGTCAGAGGAAAGAAGGCTGCAGGAGATAGACTGGAAGACACTGACTTGCATGATGATTCTCCCATTCATGATTTAGAAAGACTGATCTCTGGTTTCCAAGACATAGCACTGCTGCATAAGACACCTTGTAAGTTCTAAAACTCCACGGAAATAAATTACATTTATCTATTAAGCAATAAAATAAAAAATTTGAAAAAACACTATGAAAAGGTAGAACCTTTCTATGATATTAAAAAATAGCGTAAAATACATGCTGCTTTATTTTCATACTCTGCTTGGAAGAAGTATCAAACCCAGTGACGCATCTTACATTAGCACACCACTACAGTTTACTCAAAAATGTGATAAAAAGTCCTTCAGCCACATTTTTTGATAAATCCGCCTCCTGTAACAATTCTTCCTCTTTCATTTTCATATCCACTATTTGTGGAAACCCCCTCTGAAATGTTGCAATATGGAAACCAGCAGGTGAAAAGGCTTCCTATTGGAAAAAAGCTGGAAGAAAAGGGGAATTTTCACAAGCTCCACATTTTGTTTTTCCCTTGGCATTATCATTCCTGCCCCTTTTCCAAAACTTTACCTAAGTGGGTGACTGCTTGTGTACACTGGACGGAGCAAAGGAAGAAACAAATTCGGAAAGAGGTTTCTCTGCAATGAGGAACACCAAGATGACTCACTGGCTCATCTACTGCTCCTGGTGTCTCTCTCACTGTCCTTTGACTCTGCTGTGAAAGCATAAAATGTCGGGGCACAGGCTGGTGGTGCCTGTCCCATAAACGAGGCTGTGCATCATAAGTCACCAGGCACTTTCCTGCTTTAGCTCTCCTGCTACCTTCTACAGTTACCCCAACAAAACTCTTATCTGTAAGAAGGCACTTTTCTCTCCCCCTATCCCATAGAAACCTTCAAAGGAGAAATAAATTTTCAGACAAACAGCACATAAAACTGCCAGTGTTTTTCATCTCAAATTGCACCCTTTCCTTGACATTTTACCCACTAACTCCCTGAGAAGAGTAACATCAGCAGAAGTTACTAATGGATTAGTTAAAATTTTTAAAATTTTAGGCTGATGAACAGAATATCTCTGTATAACCTGCATTCCACCTTTTGCATTATAACAGATGATCACATCTAATGAGTTACTCTGTGTGTTTGGTTTAGCTCCCGCTGGCAACTAAATACCACACAGCCATTTACCTTCCTCCCCTTCCCTCCCTGGTGGGATGGGGAGATGAATTAGAAAAAAGACAAAACTTGTAGGTTGGGATAAACCCAGTTTAATAATTAAAATAAAGTAAAATACAATAATAGTAGTAATAACACTGATTATGACAATAAGAACAATAATTGTGATGAAAAGAGAGAGAGAGAGAGGGAAATAAAACCCAAGAAAAACAAGCAATGCACAACACAATTGCTCACCACCTGCTGATCGGTGCCCAGCCTGGCCCCCAGCAGCAGTCAGAGGGCTTCCAGCCAACTCTCCCCAGTTTATGTGCATACTGAGTGTGGTAGTCTATGCTGTGGAATGTCCCTTTGGCCATTTCAGGTCAGCTCTCCTGGCCGTGCTGCCTCCCAGCGTCTTGTGCACCTGGCAGAGAATGACACACTGAAAAGTCCTTGGCTCAGGGTAAGCACTGCTCAGCAACACCCAAAACATCACTGTGTTATCAACATTATTTTCATCCCAAATTCAGAACACAGCACTGGACTAGCTGCTAAGAAGAAAATTTACTCTGCCCAGGCTAAAACCACGGATTTAGTGTGTGGTTCTTCAGAATACCTGAATGAAGAGCCCTTTTGAAGTAGTTCTTACTCCCTTTAAAGATGAGTGGTTTGGTATCATATGGCACATGGTTCAGCTCCTCGTTGTCTGTTTTCCTTTCATCTGTTTGGTGAAATACTGGTTTTATGTTTGTGTGTGGGAAAACTGACTTACCAAGCACCAGAAAGTTCAGTGTAATTTTTCCAGGTTTCTAGGCTTGAGCTAATCTGTTACTGATTACCCTGGTGCTTGACTTATTTGATTTGTTGCCAGCCAGGTTCTGGCAGCAGGAAGCTGGAGAGTATAAAGTTTGAGACCCATTGCCTTAAACCAAAGTTACAGTGTGATCACTATCACTTTCCAGAAGATTTATACAGCTTTAAAGCTTATTTGGGTAACAAAAACTCTTACTCAGCCTGGTGTCTGCCCACAGATGTGTCATCTGCAGTTTAAGAAGGTTCCCACCATGCAACCACCTCAACTCAAAAGCTGCTCTAAGATCCGTATCATACACATGGAATGGACACAGCCCTCTGACTAACAAGACAATCTTTGTGCCAAAGCTGGGGCTTTTTGCTGAAATACCTCAAGGGTGGATTCCTCTGACATCACACTTCGTATAAATATGAGAATAATTTACAAAATAATCTCACAACAGCAGTATCTGCATCCGAAGCATTAGAGCAAGATTAGAATCACATAGAGGAAGAAACTCTTAGAAGTCTGCAAAATTAAGACAACAAAAACAACAATATCTTAGGTTTTATAAAAGAGAAACAGTTCAATTTTAAAATTTAACTACCTACTAGTTTAATATTTAAAATGGCAAATAATTTAAGAAAAAGCAAGAGAGAAATAGATAAAATGGAAAAAAAAAAAAAAAAAGGGGGCAGCTTAAAATGTGTCCCTGAAGTATGCTAACAAATTTTGAGGGGTCAAAAATAGACAACAATTGCTATCTGACAAATAGAGGTGGCTGAAAGATGAAATGCCAGGGAGATATTAAAGACATTTTTAGGAGAGTCTTAGTAGACCAAAACCATGGATTGTCCTTGCAGGAGTGGAATTGCCCTCTGAAATCACCTCTGAAATCAGAACATCTCTATTCTTAAGTATAACGATGACAAATTCCATTAGTTTTCTTCTGAAATTTTTCTCCCACTAGTGCTCACAGAGCTTGAAAAGGAATGCAATTAAAAAGGAATATTCTCCTCTCATTATCAGACGGAATAAAATCTTTTTAATCAGATCTTGTCTGATCAGACAGAATAATAATCTAATAAGAAAGCAATACGTCCTCTACACCTACTTCTGCAGTGGTGAGCTCCTCACGGAATAGCTCCTGGGAAAAAGCTGTCAGCTCACCTTTGTTCCTGCACACCCACACCACAGGAGCCAGCAGGGATCTGATCAAAGCATCCCAGGTTTTCTGCCGGCAGGTAACAGACACTGAGCAGGCTCCATGTGCTGACGTCTCCCTGAGCTGCTGCCATCAGGGAAGGCCACAGCTGAAGTGGCATGGAGGCACCTGCACCCCAGCACTGTCACTCTGTAATCCAGGCATGGAGCGCAGCCATGTGCCCGGGATACCTCTGCCTGGGGGACTGCGGTGCAGGAACAACTTGAGGAGCCAGGAAGGAGTAAGGAGGTGGTCTGAATTAGCACCTAATAGTTGCAGGTTATGCCAGTCATCAGGCTGTAAAGCCATGATTGTTGGACTTTAGAAACGCTCTTCTGGCACATAGCTAGGCAAGATAGAGTTTGATGTGGTTTGTTGAGTTTATAAGAGAGTCTGCAAGGCTTCCCACCTGTAAAATCTACACACAGCTGCAATCCAGCAAGTTTTGGATCATCAACTCTTCCTGCAAAACCAGAAGAAAATATCCCCCATTTCTTACTGCTAAGGGTAAGCCCTTGCCTTTGTTTTCTAGTGAGCAATATCCTCCAGTAGGAGCATTTCACGAGGTGTTGCCAGCTGGCCGGTGGAACATAGTTGGGCACATGTTCCTGGGAAGGAGGGCAGTGGGAATATGACTGTATAAGCAGCTAGCAGAACCAACAAAACACACTTTCAGAGGATTAAATGAGATGGATTCTAGCCAGTCAGAAAAATATGTGAATGTATATTAAAAAAATATGGTAAGACTTCAAGAAGTTGAAATATACCATTAATCCATGTGGTAACCTGAGAAACCCTTTCTACACAGATTTAGAAGAGGCACTGGCAGGATATCTCAAATAGACCTGAGAATGATGCAAGCACCCAGTTTGGCAATCATTAAACAACCATGTTAGCTGCTCTGGGGAATGCCTCCTGAAATCCCTATAAGCTTTCAGAGGAAAGAACTCATTAACCTCCAAACTGAGGTGTAATTGTGCCACACCACAATAACAGGAGGACATCCTGTCACTCTGTGATTTATTGCTCTTAAAAGGGCTATGCTACTGTTTGTCCTCAGATAAACCAGTGGGCATCATGAAATTGCACAGAAAAATAATTTTCAGGACTTTCAAAGGAATTAACAGTGCAGCCTTCTTTACTGGATTAATTTCACTTATCCCCATCCATCAGAGCTGAAGAGAACTGCCCCTCTTCTCGTGCCAAACTCTCTTGTGTTGTGTAACAGCGTTACGAGAGTAGCTTGTTTCCAAATGATATTGAGGAAGACTAATACTATTAGGTATGGATATGTGCAGTACTACTATCACACTGTTCTGCCTCACATAGCTCCAGACTGGCTCAGTATGAACCAAAGCCCGAGCAGTTCCAGCTGCATGATTGTTCTGCTCCAGCAAAGGGAAGAAGAGACAAGAAAATTATCTACGTCTTATTCTGATGCACTCCATTTTTCTAGTCCACTGTTTAGACTTCCTCTTCCTTTCCATCAGAATTCCAGGAGAGATTCTCTACATGTGAAGGTGGTTTGTCTCAGAAATTATACATATATCTGGAAAGAAGTAAGGCAGGAGATATCAGTAAATTAATTGGCCTGTACAGATATGGAGGAACTTTACCCATGGTGTGCTAATACACCAACCACTCCCCACTGAATGTTCAGGGAAGACAGACATTTTGTAGGACTGTTTTTCACTGTCTAAAACACAGGTGCAAGCTGGGTGTATTGGACCTCATGCGCTCTGCATCAGGAAGGAAGTGATCAGCAGGTCTGCACGGTAAGAGTGCTGGTGTCAGCATAGACTAAATGGCACCAAGCGTTAACAGAATTTATGTCACTAAGACATCAATACAGTTTACTGGCAAGAACAAAATCCCAATTTTCATCACAGAGAAAGAATGATTTCAGAACTTTTCGAGAGCTACAGAGAAACATCTAACATTAAATTCTCAGTGGGAACTGAAATGCCAGAGTTTCACACAGTAGCCCTGCCAGTCTTTGACTTTAGCTTCATGTTTTCTTATGCAGCAGCCTGCAGGTAGGGACCTACTTGTGGTAGTGATGGTTGATTATTTTCTTATTACAGGGAGAGAAGTGATGGTGGTCAGGATGAATGAACTGCTATACATCCCGGGGAGTATTCTTGGACATCCTAATGTGGTGTAGATTATATGAGCACACCACATTAACAATGACCTCCAAATCACATCTGTAGGTGAACCTCTTGCTTTGGACTGATATAATCTCCAAGCAAAAGAGGACTTGCATCAGCCCCAGGTGACTGTGCATTGAAACAACAGGCAGTGGTGAGCTCAACGGATGCCAAGGCAATTTCTTATAATATTGATGCCCTGAGACTGGAAAAGGCAAGAGGTCCTCACAGTCCTGTCAGGCATGGCTGGTGACAGCAGCAGCAGAAAGAACATCATGAGGAGTCTTGAACTCTGGGGTTGGTGCTGTGGAAGATGCTGACTGTGCTGTGAGCTTCTCCAATGTGTCCTCTCACTTCTCACAGTCAATGAAACATGCTGTTATAAGGGTGAAAATTGATCAAGAACAGTGAGGCTGCACCAGGACTCTAAGAGGAACACAGCTTGTCTCTGACTCTCAAATTGCCAATATCATGATGATGTCAGAAACTGACTTTGCATCTCCTTTGAAGCAACTTCTGACAACAAAAGAAAAAATCCAGCTAACCAACTTTTTTTTGGCTGGATCAAACAGATGCTGAAACAAGCGAAGTTTGGCTAAGGAAAATGTGAGCAGTTTGGTAATATTGATGGAAATTAGAAGCTCACAGCTATATTTTAAGACATTTCATTTCTGTTAATATAAACCCTGCTGGAAGTAATGCAGAAGCAGTGCTAACAGTTTGATCCACTGATGAGGAGGAAAGTTAGCACAAGATCACACAGCACCATAATTTCATAGGTGAAGAAATATCTGTTGCCCTGCAGCAAATCTTCAGCAGGGTGTGTGTAACATTTCTGGATTTATCTGTAGTCCAGCATGTAGCTGCCTCTCTTTTAAGTACCTATTGACACTTGGTTTTTAATTAAAAAGGTAACAAGCACTGCAGCAACTGGAAACCCAGCCACTTAACTATTTCTCTCTTTTGACTTGACTTCTGTTTTTTCAAGTAGTTTTTCCTGCGATGTCATGAAAAAAAGGTCTTCAGCTTTGTCATGCTAAGTGGCACACTAGTTTTATCTTGCAGAATATTGTATGGGCAATAGCTATGACAGCATGAAGAGTGAAATTTTATAACAACACAATGATTAAGTTACTCAGACACATTTTCCAATAACTGCGTTGTATGTTTGATACCCTAATCATTTGTGTTAGATGACTCAAAATGTGGCATCATTAGAAGCCTTTTTGACATAATTACTTTCAAACTTGTTTAACAGAACTGTGAGACTTGGTGGTATCGTGATTTTTTTTGTTGGTTTTGGTGCCATGAAAGACTCAAGTGGGATTACTCATCAGCACTGTCTTCCCTTTCTTCTTCACCATGCTCGGTTGCATCTGCCCACCTGTCAGCTTCTCAGAAAGCATCTTACAAGCTTTCATATGTGTTTCTTCCTCAGCTGTAGCATAACCACAAAGTGACATTTTCAAACTTGCCCGGATAGTTTCTATGCTTCCAACATTTTGGTTTTAAAGAGGGACTGTCAGGTTCTTCACCATGAGCTGAGCTGGCGTCTGAACAGATTATGTTTCACTACCCCGCCCAGACACGGCAAAAAACCCCAGCCAGAACAGAGAATATCCCTCACACCAGTGGAGCTACCGCAAACCAGTTATGTCAAGTAATCTACTGGTCGGAAAGCACATTCTGAAAGAAAGCACCAGTGCATAACATTTGGCAGGGTGTTTTTGAAAGAGATTAGAGAAGGTTACAAAATCTTTTTTCCATTCAGCTGTAATGAATCACTCTGTGGTTGGTGTTATCTCTCCCTGTTTTTCCACTGTTTAAACTTCCCGTTCGTCACAAAGTCACTCACTGCTGCTTTGGCCACCCAAAAGATATCTGTGTGGTTTAAGCCAGTTATCTTGAAGAGATGGGTATTTTCAGCAGGCAGTCCAGCTCTTTCAAAAAGAGGTGTTTCAGATAAATAGGAGAATTAACACCTGAACTCACCAATCTGTCATTGCCACCACTCGGAGAGTCCAGACATTTGCCTTATTCTGTCTAACTTTTGGAACCCACCCAATCTCCATCCATCCATTCTTGGCTTTAAAAACCAAACTGAGAGGGCACCCCTCTGACTCCCAGATCAAACGCTCAAGCTTTCTGCCCTTCACATTACACAAATTATTGCAAATTCCCTAACTGATCTAATTTCCAGTGCTTTACCATTTGCTATTCATGGCCTCATTATACCTTTTTATATTCTTTTGGTATTGTTTGCAGTAAGTGAACTGCAATGGAGAGTACAATCCTGATAAATCCTGAGGTCTTTGAAAGAAGCTATGCAGAATTCATAAATGGTATTATTCACATCACAGTGAAGCTGGTGAAGAGATGCAATTTGGTCTCAGGTTCCTCAATATTAATCACTAATCACAACACACATCAAGTTGCATGGCAGGTAGAGGCAGGATATGCTTGAAATCAGTCACTATATTTAAAAATAAAAGTAATCAGGAAAACGAAGGAGATGAGAATTTCAGGTGAGCTGTAATTGAGTTGCTTCATTGAGATGCTTTATGAATTTATTTTTTCCCTCCCCATCTCTTCTTCAGAATGGTAAATTAGTCAGCTAGAAAACGACACAGTGAATTCTCATGTCTGCATCAGTCTTTCTGCCCTTTTTCATAGAAAGCTAGTCCTCCATTCACAGCTTTACATTAGTAAGTGCTGTGTTTAAAGTAGTAATCTTCACTTTACATAATCCTCTCCTTTATACACTCCTGCTTTCAACTGGGAGCAAATGCTAAGTTGATCATGCATAAGATACATACATAAATGTCAACCAGCTCGGCTGTCTTCTTCCTCCACTTCTCAGTATTGTTGCAATGGATGATATTGAAGTGCATCAGTGCTGACGCTTATCCTATTAACGCTCTGGAAATTCACATCAGTGCTACTGTAATATTATCATTCTTTGCATTTTTCTCTTCTGGCTGAACAGGCAATATGATTGATGACAGAAAGCCTGGTTAAGCAGAATGAAGTTACTAGTAAAATAAGCATTTCAATGAGTCATGAATAAAGATTTAGAGGCAAGCCAGAACCTATAGCTAAACACAGGCTATAGATCAATTTTCTTTAAAAATTAAACCCTTCTTTCAGTTATAAATCAACTTTGACTTAAAAGAAAACTTCAGAAGACAAAAATATGCATACATGAATCAAAACTATCCAGCTTGAAATCCAGTGAGGCAGCATGGATTCTAGAACCTGAAAGATATGAAAGGATGATAATAATACAATCCAAACACAAAAGATAAAGAGCATCAGAAAGTGAGAAAAGCAAAATTTAACATACCTACAGACTGGGGAAAAAAAGGCAGAAGGGAAGAAACATTTCTTCCACAAAAACAAAGAGACTGCCACTCTGTGGCACTTTTGTTAACAACATTTGTAAAGAAGTTTCTTCTGTGGCAGAAAAAGGCAAGATGAGAAATGTATGGGTTTACATGGTAGCCACACTTCATTATTTTATTTTGGTTTTATAGTTATTCTCAAAATCACTGTCTTATCATCTGAAAGGTATATATGTATATACATAGATAGATTCCCTTAACAAACAGTAAAAATAAGAATTTCCTCAAGTCTTACTATTGAGATGCTTAAATTTTGACCTTGGGTGGTTTTTTTTGAAGGGTAATTTCAAATTTGCCACAGAAGGAGTTGCATCTACAGGTATTATCAAACTACTGTTGCACCATGGCTCACAACCTGTGTGTTTTTGAGAGATGCCTATTCCCAGTTGCCAGAGCTGCTGCCTCTCTGCTCACCCTTTCCCAGTCTCTTCCCATGCAGTTAATGCCACTTGCTGGTTTTCTGCTGCCAGTACAGGTTTCCATGATGCATGCAGCAACTCTAGAGAATAAACTCAGGACATCCCACTCAGTTCAGTAGATTTGGAAATTAAGATTATGAAAAAACTGAAGCTCTAAAAAAACCCAAAACCAACAACAACAACCACAACCACCACAACAACAAAACAACACAAAAAACTCCAAAACAAAACAAAAAAACCCCAAAAACCCCACAAACCCAAGCAAACAAATAAGACCACAAAAAACAACAGCAATTCCCAAAAAATTACTTCAATATAAAATCTATCAGTTCTGGAAAGAGACAGATTGGCAGGAAACATCAACACCACAGTGGAGTAGCAATTTGCAGGCAGTCTAGTTTTGCATTAAATAAGCATTGTACAAGTGTTTTCTTAGTTGTGCTAGTACAAAATTCCTGCTCTTGTAGGAAAATATGAGTATGACAGAGGAAAGAATCACAGAACAAAAAAAATTCAGGAGAAAGTACCATTAAGGAGATTACTCCAAACCGCATGTTAATGAAACACCAAACAATATTTCTTTTAAACAGAATACCTGACGTGTATCTGACAAATCCACCTATATTCTGAAATTTTAAAAACTCCGCATTTTATTCCTTTCTTTTTCCAGCTGGTTCTTATTCTGAGGACAAAGACTCTCTAAAGAAAGAATCTGACTGCAGGAAGGGAGAAGCACTGATAGCTGCACTGCTGCTTGGGTGTTTATGTGATATTACATGTCTATCACTCCAGAACAGTAGGAGAAAGTAAGTGTGAAGTTTTCGTACAAACTCGCTACCATTCTGTCAGCTGTCACCATTTCCTCGCTCCAGCCCTCCACCATTCATATTTCTCTCCAGGATCTGATTCTGCTGCTGTACTAACACAATTTACAAGCAGCTCAGGATAGATTATATCAATTTTTTAAAACTTCTAAAATGATTCATAACCACAAGACTCTGCATTAACCACATCACATAACTCACTTGTCTTACTGTTTTGAACTTCTACAATTAAAAAAAAAAAACACAAAGAGAGGGCAGGATGAACTACTCCAGTCAGAGCCAAAATGTTTCATTTTATTTTTTAAAATATTATTATCTTTTCATTTAGAAATTTTCTACATTCTGGACAGCATATGTAGAGTAAATCTTCTCACTTTCCTCCCCATGGAAAAAAAAAAAATCACAAAGCCAGGGTGCCCCAAAAAAACTCACAAGGCCAGGGTGCCTAATGCTGGGGAAGGACTCAACAGATTAAAATCTCAGATTGGCTTGAAATTGTTTTGAGGAGCTCAGGTCTAAATATATATCAGAAACAGAAATTTGCCATTTAAAGGAGAAGAATATCCATCAATATATTTCTAGACACAAAACTTTTCTTGCTGTGGTTGACACAACTCTGCTTAGCTCATACATAATCAATCTGACGCTTCTAGAATTTCTACACGACATTTCAGGACCAAGAAAAATATGCATTATCCGAGCATGTCCTTATGAGGTCTTAACGGTGATATAGATAAACTTTGCGATGAACTTGCAGTGCTAATAAGCACCATACCCATAAAGCTGCCCCCAAAAGTCACCTTTGCACCTGTGCTTCACACACTGCGCTGCTGAATCGCATCATGATGCTTCAGGCATCTCTAGCAACCCTGGCAGCTGTTGTGGAAACAGGTAATCAACACAGATCTACCTTCCTTCCAAGACATAACGGGCTGATTGAAGTGGTTTAGTTACTCCATCTGTTGAAAATGGCGTTGATGAAAACTTTGATTATCCAAAAATGATTGATGGATTCCACACAAAGAAAATTTGCAAGTGTCACTCTTCGTAATTAATGAAATGGATTGCAAAAGATTCTATTTAATTTATATAATAAGAAGTTCAAGCTAATTACTTTTGTCATATGATATGCATATAGTTTGAAATATGAAACAGTGTTTTCTAGGATGTTGTTCTTAAAGGTATATGCATATTGATGCTACATTATGAAATTAAAAATTATTTCTTTTTTAGGATTTGTAGCATTTGTTGGCAAGTTTATCCTCTTTGTGTGTAAGGCAATGATGTAGCAACTACTTTAAAGTGTATACATTTGACTTCTCTACTCATTTCAAGGAACACACTTGTGAAAAGTGTAGGATAAATGATTTCACTAAAGCAATAATTTTCAGTTCAACTCCAACAAAAGACATGGTGGAGGGAATGAAATACAAAAATCAGCAACAGGAAGGAAAGAACATGACATAACTGAAAAATGCCAAAAATTCAAAGGTGATTTTCTGAATTAAGTTCAAATGTTGAAAAATAATATGTCTTCCTTCCTGTAGGTTTGCATTCTGTTTGTGTACGCATGTATACAAATATCATATACAACTTTTCTCTGTATTAATAGTACTACATTTATATTACACTACAGGTTTCACAATGAGTCTTCACTCAGTTTTAACCAAGGATATGCTGCTTGCCAGTGAAACAGAATAATCTGCCTTTTTAAAATGTGCAATATAGGGTTTACATCATTACCATATCATATGAGACTCCAGTGTTGGATGTTTCCAGGTCCACTTAAATTAAAGTGTAATAGAAATTTTTGGCAAATTTAATCAAAAGCAAGCTAAAGGTGCTGCTGATATGGCTGTCTATGCCACAAAAATTTATGTTTCCTCTGTATGCCAAGTCAGGTAAAAAAGAGAGACATGAGAAAGTGGTGACTGCAATTCAGGGGTGCAGCAGGCCACTTCTTTGACTGCACAACCATGAAGGTGCTCTTGATCAGGGCTTGGGCTAAATCACCACTGCGCTCAAACAAATCACTGCACCGAACCATCAAAGCCTTGCAACCACCCTGCTTGCACTTTTTGAAAAGGATAAGGTTTGCTCCTCCCCCTCAGCAGATCTTGTACACACAGTCCTTCTCAAGGTGCAGATCTGTATCTGCATCTCCTCCACCTGGGAGCTGCTCTTCAGCACGGCACGTGACAGGTGGGCATCCCCCAGGCGCTTCTCTACAGATGGAGCCAGGCCGCAGTCCTTATTTTGTTATGTCTTGGTCTGTTAATGCCTTTTATCACCAAGGATGTGGTCTGTGGTGGGTGCAAGGGCGTGGCAGAGCCCTGGAAGCCCCACATGCAAATGAAGAAGGGGCAGGCTGTGAAAGTTCCTGCCTCAGGGGTAGCGTGTACCCACACACATTCCACGTGCCTGCCAAAGTCAACCTCAGCTGGCAGCCGTAACCACTTTCAAGTGTTTGTCATCAGGGTGCCAGGCATGATAGGGAGCAGAGGTCCCAGTGGGGACCACGCTGTTTGCCACCAGGCAAGCTCATGGTGATGCTATTTTCTCTGCTGCTGTTGCCATAGGAGACTCTCAGTTGTGAGAGGAGGAGCTGCTGGCTTTCCCCCTTTCACCCTGCTGGCTGCTACAGCACGTTCCCTGCCTCTGTATATCTTGCCTCACATAAAAAGACACCTGTCTCTAAACCTCCTCAGCATTCAGCCTCCCCCTCTCCCATGAGAAAATTTAAGGTATGAACCTCAATTTTCCTATGCCAGAAAGCCCCTGGCCAGATCCTGTTGTTAAGCAGGACGATCTGAGCAGGATGTCAGCACATGAGAGAAAGGCCCCTTGCCTGAGTTGTTCTTGGGTGTTGCCATGGTGCTACTGGAGAAGAGTGACACAAAGGAAAAACCAAAAGAGAAGCTGGAGATCGTATACTTGGAACACTCTCCTCCCAGCCCAGGCCTCAGATTTGAAGACCTGCTGGAGACCAACACAGTAGCTTTTCACATGCCAAGCTGCAGCTGACTGAGGCTTCAACTCTCTGCTCTTCTGAACATCACCATTGTCATCTTCCACATCTTGAGAAAACAGGACATGATACTCAGAACTCCTGTGGTCTCCCAGGAGTCCCAGACAGAGAACTCTTCTGACTCTTGTTTCAGACTCTCTTTGGCTAGGAGAAAGGCAGACATCCTCCTAGCACCACAACTTTCTTCAACTCAAGGTCAAAACCAGAAAGGTGTTCTACAGCATGACATTAGTATGTCCAGCAGGACCTAGAGCACAGACTGAGGCTTGCTAAGATTGCCAGAGCACCGTGCCACAACAAGTGTGGCCGTATCCATAGGAATAAACAGCAGGGTCCCTAGAGCCCTGCCCACTTTCACATCATGAGCAGATGTTTATGAAAAGTACTGGCTGTCAGGAGAAATACTTTTCTGAGACCTTTCTCCACATTTACAGAAGATTCTAAGACCTTACAGGTTTACTAAGCAAGCCCAGTGCCAGGGAATATTCTTGCACATGGTTCAATTCAGTACTATAAATGCAACCAGAGTGTAATGATATAGGATGGATGCTGGACAGACATTAAAAGAAAAACAAGAAAATCTGAGAACTTCCACTTGGCTTGAGCAGACATCTCTGGGTGTTTTATCTCGGTATGACTGTAGTTTGCTGCTATGGCTGTGTTTTACTGCCAGATTTCCTCCACAGAGACAAAATGTTTTAAAAGTTGTATGGAATATTTCAGTCTAGCCAAATGGCCAAGTTGCTGGGAAGAATCCAACAAAGAGAAATTTCTGTCATTCAGATTCTTCCTTAGGCAGTTGTTTTTAATAGCAAATATTCTCTTTTGAACAACCTTTTGGATTAGGGTGTATTAAACCCCTCAGGTTGCTCTCACCAGTCCTGTCTAAAGTGGATCACACAAGGAAAGACAATAAATGAAGCTGTGGGATGTGGTAGGACACTTGGCCTGGAGATGAAGTTTTGTATTGCAACCATTTTGGAATACAGCATTTATATTTTAACATGAAAATTAAAAGTGAGTTTGAGATGCAGTAGAAAACATTTTCTGACTTTAAAGTGTGCTGCTTAAAACTCTAGGTATATTGATGACTAGATTGTGCTGTACACAATACGTGACTTGCAATAAAAATGAACAACTGACAAATTTTTTACAAGAGAAAAATGTACTTCTGCCATTTTTAACTAAAGTAACTCTCTGCTTCTTTGTGTGTTTCTGATGCTGAAAATTTCGGGTAAAGTGGTGAAAATGAAATTAGGAGGAGACATGCAAAAGTTTCCAATTTCTGAGTTTTAGTTAATGAAAGCTTATGAAGTAGTTATGAGATATATTAACCGGGCATAATTGAGAGCATTGAACAAATGTAGATGAAAACTGTGTGAAATCAGATTTTAAAACTAATTTTATCTTTGTGTTCAAAGTTGAAAGTAAAGGAAGATTTATAGCTATTCCTATAAATCAAATAGACCTGTTGTGTAGATATAAAATACTGAATTTAGAAATGTGTATAACACTATTGTATTCTTTTACAGAGGAAAGTACTGAAAGCAATATCTGAAAGACCCTTTACTTACTTTTAACCAGATTACCATTTTTATAGCCTATAAAAATTATTTCCATAATTGAAATAAAGATAAAACCTCTCTCATTTAAGGATCAAATAGCTGCCGGCAACAGGATAGAGATTTTGGATATGTAGAAGAGGAGAGGGAATAGTTTAAAAGAAATTATTAGCAAAACTCTCCCAGATAGGTATGATGGCCTTATAATTGAATTTTTATATTTACATACTGTGTTATCAGTAACACAGAGCCCTAGAATTAAAACATGCATGGAAAGAGAAAAGATTATAAACTTTCAGTTAGGCACCAGAATGAAATTCATTCGATTTGGTCTTGAAGTCCATCAAATTTGATCAGTGAGGGTAATTCACTGGGATATATAGGTGTTTCATATCTGTCTTTGTATTCAAGACCTGTGCAGGGGAAACAGGTGTGTTACACTTTCAACCTCTCTGATGATCCTGTGGGACTAATAGGGTGTTTGGCACTGGAGTTGTGTGCGGTAGGGATCCTTGCAACCAGGAACACCTCCTAGGAACATGAAGTGCACACAGCACTGTGTACAGCAGGGACACAGGAAGGAAACCACGACAGCAGAGGCAAATCTGGTTTTGAGATGACTCAGAGGTGATTCTGATCCTCTAGCACACGCTAGCCTGGAAACCCCAGGAGAAACCCAAGCTGCAGCTCAAAAATAGAGTGAATCATCCGGCCACAGGCTTGCTCCGTATCATCCTTTTCCAGCAGGACCTTCATCTATAGATAAACATACATCACCAGCAGCATGAAAACTTCCTATTCCTGCTCACAAGTGGCTATTACGTTCTCTCCCAGTGACCGCCCTGTTTGACGTATGAACCCTCACTACATGAGCAAACCCCTGATTTTATTTTATTGTCCCATCCACAGGAGCATAAGACAGAAACACTTGTGGTTTATCTCATGCTTCTGTCATATACCGGAGAGGCACATGACATTTATCCCTCAAATATTTCCCCTTAGCTAAAAAGGTGGCCTGTGCCAGGTGCAAAGCTTGGCTGCCGCTGGCCTGTGCAGCTCTGCTACATGCAGATAAATTCTGCCTCCATTAAGCAGGTTGAACCAGCACAAACCCTTCGATGTGACACTGGCATTTGAAACAGGATCCAACATCTAAAATGTTTCTGAATGTACACCAGTACTCACCATTTCTAACCAGCAGTCTTCGAAGGACTGGGGTTTATTTTCGAAATCTTCAGTTGGCTAAATGTTGTGATGACTGAAGACATTGTATCAAGACCTGTTTTCTGGCCCTAATAGTTATATTAACTTAGAACAGATATACAAGAAATTGTTTAGAAATATACAGTCTTTTTTACTTGCTTGAATTGGACCAGAGTCTGAAAGAGTCAGTAAAGATAACTCAGTGCAATTTGTTTCCTGCAGAAGCTTGAATGAATATAACTTGAAAAGTTTCAACTCCTTTGGCATGTTCTTTAGACTCAGAACATTTTAAGAAATTTTTCTTAAGATTTAGCCTTCTCAATGTCATCTGCTTAACTACCTCTGCCTTGTGCACTCTTTTTCTTTATAAACTACTCATTATCCTACTTTTTCTTCTAAATGACCGCATAGTGCCAATTACTAGGGAATTTAAATACAAAACCAAAACAAACTTACAGAAGCCAAATTGTGCTTCAATTGCTTGATTATTTGATTCATTATGTCCATAAAAACATACTTCAATTAGTCTCTGGCACAGTTTTTAGTGGCTTTTTTACAGTTCTGTCTAATTTCCACTCCTATTTTAGCAAGGGACAGTACTTCACATACTACAAAATTTTCTACCCAATACAGCAGTGCAGATACTGGCCTGTCTAATGACTGGAGTGTAACAGCTTATTCTGCTTGGACTACATCACAATCCAAGTATTCATGTAATTTTCCATCATGTTTTCAGGCCTGGTATTCTGTAATCCCCTAAATCTTTCCTCAAACAAATTTTGGTGCTCACCTTCATGCATCAAGGTGATGCAATTGTTTGACACCCCTATTTTTTCTCTCCTGCTGGGAATTACTACCATGAATATAGTCAAGCTTTTCACATAAACTTTTCATATGTTCAGATTGTCTCTGCA
Source organism: Pomatostomus ruficeps (assembly GCA_013400735.1). NCBI lineage: Eukaryota > Metazoa > Chordata > Aves > Passeriformes > Timaliidae > Pomatostomus > Pomatostomus ruficeps. The sequence goes on from VYZT01026400.1 coordinate 117,921, forward strand.
GATGAAGTTCTCCCAGTCAAAATGGAAATATGCAACAAGATTTTATCAGTTGAAGATCCTTAAAATATAGCCATGTCTGCGTTCAGTTGAGCCATCTTAACTATTCTGGAGGTTCTTAAACTGGGGCCCTTTAATTAAAAATACTTACGTGAACTCCAATCCACCTTTGTTACCTGATATCATGTGTTTTGCTTTTTGATATAAAGCAAGATATTTTTCTTCATTTTCTTACACTTTCTAGATCCCATTGCAAAGACCAGTCTTCTCTATCTCTCTCTGAGTAAAGGACTAACCAATACACATAACTAGTGGAAAACTGTACATGCATCTGGTGAATCAGTGCATTTAATACAGAGAACAAACTACTAGTCTGTTTTCAGGTGGCTTAGGTATGCTCCAAATCAGAGTTACCAGTTTCTTGAGCTGTTGGAAAACACTCATTATGTCTCACTAAACTTTTGTGTTCATGGGTTTCCGTATATTATAGCTACAAAGGATGTTCCCAAAGTTACACTTTAATATTCTATAAATCAGTATGTAAGGTGTTGGATGTGTTTCATACACTCAAAAGACAAATCAACATACAGAAAAGGAATAACAAAAAATTAATATATGAAAATATTTATACTCAAACTACCCAACTCAAAACTCTAACAAAGGCTGTATTTAAAAAGAAATAAAAGCATCATGTGTACATCCACAACTATTAATGATGCTGTTATTCACATAATTTTGAGATTCTAGGGTAAGGTAAAATAAAACATCTCTGGTTTTTCTTGCTCTAGGGTACCCAGTTCTAGAGGTGATAGCCATATTACTTGGAGGGGCTAATGCCTATATGTCTAAAGACCTCTTAAGCACTAAATTATCTCTGTTCCTTTTCATCTGTTCATTTCCTATATATTCTGCACTAACATTCATGAACCTCTCTTGTGGTACAAATGCTGCAAAAGTTCATGTATTAGTAATTTCCTTTAGGGCTACCATTCATGTTGTCTGCAGGACAAATTAGGGACGTGTACCTGCCACTGACAGAGCTGGGTCGTTTTTCAAAAGCAAGCTGTCAAATCCCTTGTGTCAGTCACCACTCATGGGCAAAACAAATTGTTCCTGGAACCTCCACAACTGGAACTTGTGCTGGTCTTGGACTGCCGCTCAGGAGGGAGCTGCCAGGTTTTGTAGTCACCTGGTCTCTCACCTTGAGAGCACACAAGCTGGTGTGCCACAGTAAGTCCTTAGAGAAAATTGTTTATTTATTTTTTTTATGTTTTTTGTTTACCAAAACAATTCTACTGCACAGAATTATCCCAACAACAACCGCCTGTGTGACGGACACCCACACTTGCAGCAGCACAAATCACATTCTTCAGTTTTGCCCTTTTTAAACCATAACAGCTATTTTTGACTTCAATAAATTAAATTGTCCACCATTTTGCATACTTTCTGTTTTCCAGAAAAATACAAGGAATCAGAAAGTTCTTCCTCTGCTATCAGACCCATGTTCTACTTTTGGCTGATGCAGAAAAAGCCAATACACACACACAGAGCTTTCAAGTTACACTGGCTGCTACACTGCCAGGATAAGGAAAGCTCTGCAGAGGAGCTGGGAGGGTCAGATGTTCTCTCCTCATGGGCAATCCTAGAGTGAATCCAGGCAGGGAGGCAGGAGGAGCACTAGGACATGTGCAGGAAACCAAACATACTAAGGGCATAGATTGAATACGCTCTAGCACCAGTATGCATGTGGACTACAGAGCCACTGAAGAGATCACAAGAGATTATAAATTAAAGTGATCAAGGCCACCATTGTGTTTACAAGCAAGTAGCCATCAGAGCTACAGAGGTATTGGCTTCTGAGCGTATACTAGGGCACATAAAAAGGCTGACTAGCAGGGAAAACTCATCTCCAGTTTTGTCTCAAGGGTTACAAGTCTCAGCAGGGTGTACAACTGTTTTCCATTACTTTGTAAAAGAATGTTAGTAATTTGGAACTAGGTCACTCTGGACATTAACAGCTCATGACAAAGAGCAGACCTGAAATCAAGTGGCATGCACAAAATGGAGTAAAATAGTTTCAAAGTTACTCAGAAAAATTATGCAGTCATTCATCATGAATTCATTGTGGTTTATTCATTGCATATTTTCATTATACTTTTCATATACATTATACAAAACTTGAAATCATTTTGTTTCAGGGAAAAACCTCGTAAACTCCTAACCCTGGATGCTTTTTTTAATGACCACGAAAACTGCTGGTCTGCATAAGCTAAGTATGTCATCATTAAATTCATTTAAAATTTTATAGACCTATACCTTCTAACCTAAAGAAGGTTATTCTTTTTTATTTTTCTGCATTTTGAAATAGCAAATCCCTTTACATTACCTATTTTGTGATATCCAAAGCATACATATAATTCATTCCAACAGAGCAGTTAAAGAACAGGCTGTGTCAGCCTTTTAACATTTGGTACACAAGCATTACCTCATTCTAGTGTTTCTCTTCAAGACTTTTTCTTGGGAGGGTGTTTTGTAATATATAAAAAAGTGGCTGTTCATGAAGAAAGTGGTCTGGATAAAAAAAGTCGGCAGTTTGTGAAGGAAACACCAAAAACACAGCCTAATCTTTGGGTCTTTAACTTCCACATGGCGGTTGAGTTAAATATCTCAACTTTTGTTGTTCTTTCCAATTTTGTATGCCTATGAAGGTTTCAAAAGTTGTTTTCCTACTTCATGCAGGAAAATAAAGATTATTCAAGGGCACTCCCCCACTTCCAAGCAGGTCAACGCAGAGCTTGAACTAGTTCCAGAGTTAGGGTTTTCCAGTAAAAAATGTAGGAAGTGATTTATGTTGGGTATATAAAGGCATTATTTCCAATCTGAGTACAAAATCTGTCTTGACACCTAGTTGATCCAATCCAAGTTGTTAGGATATAGCACAACCTCAGCATTGGAAACTGCTGCAGCTCTGTGGAAATGTTGCCTTATTCCTACTACTGCAGAATGAACATACTTCAGCTTGGGAAGATTTAACTGTGAGGAAGAACACCTATTCTAGCACCTATAAGAGCTTGTTTTCCCTGCTTTTTTCTTCATATTATTTTCATGAAATAAAAGTGACTTTTCATTTGGGGTTTTGCAAGTCATGCCTTGGTGAGCAGCACCAGAAAGCTTAAGAAAAGCAACAAGAAAGTCACTGAAACTAGATCTTCTTAAGATGTGGCAGATATATCTAAGAGCACATAGTATGCCTGGGCAGGGTTTCAAAAATAGATTGGATGCATGGACAATTTATAGCCCTGTAACAACATGCATATGTGAAATGTGTGCAGTTTGGAGACACCGACATTTGATTTGTGAACATTGTCAAGCTTGTACCTCCACAAAGAAATTCCCACCAATTGCGATGCCTTTAAGAGTTAATACATGAAAATAACCCCAACTGTACTCTGGACCAATTGTGCTTTCTATTTGTATAAATAAACTTTGCCTTTATCTTCTGTGTCTTTTTGGGAACTGCTGAGATGCAAATGTGCATCTTTAAAATGATAACTTTTTTCTGCAATGATGTGATGTCAGACCTGCACTGATAGGGTATGAGCATGGGCAGTCACCACTATTTGGCTTTCAAGACCCTCTTTTGGTCACCAGGACGGCCACTAAAACCTTTCTCTTTTAGTCTCCATTGTCTCACAGTTTGCAAGTGACACAGTGAAGGCAGATTACTAATTAGGTGCCAAGACTAATTTTCTCACATTAAAAGGATAAGGTTGACTCTCCCTAGGGTAAACAGGGGAGAAACAGCACGGGAAATGGCAATGATTCTTCTGACCCCTTCAGTCCCCAGCTCCCTCCCCATTTCCTTCTCTGCATGACTGTAGCTCAGCTCCCTGTGCCATGTCAACCCTAGGCTGATAAAACAGGGTGATGGGGGAAAAGTGACCCTTGGAGATGGAGCAGAGTTGGGGCTGGGGCTGGGTAAAGGACAGGTAAGGCCGTTAGGGCTGTTGAGGGGTGACAGTTGGTGGCCACAGAGCGTCCCCAGGCCAGCAACTGCTCCCGGACAGGTGCAGGTGGGCAGGGGGTGCCTGTCTGCTCCTGAGGGGGCCCCCACCTCAGGGCTGAGTGGCACCCAAGCTGTGGTGTGCTTACCGTGGAGAGTGTGTGTCAAACCACGAGGGGCACGAGTGCCTGGGAGCTCTTCCTGGTTACGACAGCTGGTGTAGAGCACTGGCAGCCCTGACCTGGCCTGTGTGTCTGTTCATTTGTTCACTTACTTGTTTCTCCAGGTGTGTATGTGTGTATGGGCAGATGATCCATCAGAGTGCCACCTAGGAACACACAAGGATCCACTGTCACACACAAGAGCCTAGGCTCAGGATGTTATGTGTCTGTATGTAGGTACCTACACACAGGAGCATGTCAAAATCTCACAAGCTCTTGGGCATCTTCACGTATATGTGAGATAAGGATTTGTGCTAAGATATTGAATGGCTGTCTGCAAACATTGTGCATATTTGAATACTAGTTTGCCAGTGTATCTGAGTGTGCACCCAAGTCTATTTTTGTATCTGACTAGTTCAAGGAAATAGTGTTGGTTGTAAAGAGTGCAGTAAGAGATGGAGAGTTTACACATCCATGATGAAGTGCGGATAGAAAAATGCCTTGTGTCAAGGTTACAGAAGCATGTTGCCCATGTCATAGATAAAGGAGAAAAGATGTTTTCTGTTCAGGTTTTACCAGTATAGTACTGACTGCATTACTGAGAGAATATTATGTGAAAGTTTTATTTTAAAGTATAGACATCATGTGTAGCTTCACGTGTCTGTCACGTATGGCTACTATGCCAGACTAATGTGCACATTTGTATATTTGCACGCAGCAGCATGTGTCTGTTCTGCAGTGCTTTGGTTTGCCATTTGCGTGCGTGTGACTGCATATTTTAAGTTGGGGAGCATGTGTAGAACAATTGGGATGTATAGACCGTTGTCATGTATTGGTTTATGCTTTGCAGAACCAGTCTTGCAAAGAATTGATTGTCATTGCTCAGTGACAGAAGGTGACAATGAAAGATGGGTTCTTTTGCTGAAGATTTCCAATGAGTATGGCACATTTCTGTCTGCCAGTGTCAATAGAAGCATCATCTCCTTAGAGTCTTTAAAGGATTGCAATTAATGCTATGCTTTGTACCACTACCTGGTTTAAAGGGTTTGAAGAAAGCATGCATTTAAAATTTTAATCCTTAACAGCATTTTTAGATGAAATGTGAAACAAGCATGAGGGTAAGAGCTCTCATATTGGCTACTATGCCTCAGTCTGTGATCTGAAGGGAGCAGCTTTGGTGAGTATATCAGGATGGTTCAAACCCTGGACATATCTGCTGGCTGACTTGTCACGTAACAGTGCCGGAGGAGGTCAGATTCATGGGGGTGCTTTCATTTTCCCCAAGACAAAGACCACCATCTCAACCAAGAACTCTAGAAACTCAAGCTGCTCATGCTGAAGTCAATCTTCACCCACATATGTATCTTAACTGAGATAGTTGCCCTGCCCAGCTCACAGTTAATTATCTATTTACAATAAATAAATAAATAACTACCTAAATATATTAAGGACGTTATTTATTAATGACAGAATGATGAATGTATCAGGATTCCATTTGGGAGTTTAGTTTTGGGCACAAGTATGCCATTGCTCTTTATGTATCCAAGCAGACAGGAAGACTGATTTGATGTTATTAGAGTTGAAGCTCTTTAATGAATATTTTTCTGCAATGGTCCAGTGTTACAGCAGCTGTCATCCCGTCAAAGTCCCTGTGGCTATTCTGAGCAGAGTAATTATAAGCTTGAAAAATTGTTGAGGTGAAAAGTTTTGAACACCCTAAGAGATTAAGAAACTAAATTTTCTTCTGTTTCTTGTGCCATGTGGGTCTTGCAAACAAATTGTACATTGCTCCACAAAGTTCTGGAGTATTAACTACCATCATTGTAGGGGCTTTGGTTCAGTTAATTGCTAAGGGAACCAGAACGTAGTGATATTTTGAGAACCACACAAATCAGTTCTGTATGTCACATGGTCTTTTAAAAAACTTTAAAAGTGCTGTGGATTTTAATATTTTTCCTATAATCACAGGGAAATGGCAGGCAAGAAGAAAGAAATCCAGCTCCAGGTATAAATCCTAATTACCCAAACAACTTTAGAGGGAAATAGATGTTTTTTCTGCCTTTTAAAGATGTTAAAATGCTAATTAATTTTGTTTCAGACTGTAATAAGCAATCAAGACCAGTGGGATGAAATGCTACTGACAAAGGGTATAGTAGGTACTAACAGCTGATATTTTCTTTTTAATCTCTCATGAACATATGTTATCTTTAATAGATACTCTAGAAGCCTAGTGCCATATCTTTTAAAGAAAGGCTATATTAATATATATTTATAAATGTATATCACAAAGTCATTGAATCATAGAATTGTTTGGGTTGGAAAAGACTTTTAAGATCATATATTACAATTATGAATATACAGTATCTTATATGACGAATTATCATCAAAATCGTGCTTATCTAAATTTTAATTTTTTATACCACTATACTGTTTGCAAAGTACCTTTCCAATATGGTAATTCTCCATGGCAGGGAGTTGGACACTTCTGTGTGTAAAATCTTGCACAGACTAAATTAATACTGCAGCATTCTAGACAGTGCATGCTATATGACGTGCATGATTCCAAGTTTTCAGTTCACTTAGTCCAATAACTATGTGTCCTAGGTCTCCTAGGAATTGCATTTCAGTAAAAGGAACAAATCTGTAATGGGATCATATCTACATAGGGATAGTAATGGACAAAGGCTCAGGGAGGTAAAAATCCTGCAGAATAAAGGTCTAGATAAAACTGAAAGCTGCAGTGGGAAAAGAAGAAGAGAAAAAGAAGGAAAAGGAATATGAGAGAAAAGTTGCTATTTGGATTAATCATCTTAAATAGCATTCTGAAGTAGGTTTCCAAAGTCAAAAGTAATTGAAATAAAAGAGTATGTATCCACTAATATATGCACTGAATCCATTGATGCATTCGTGATACATTCATTGCCTAGACGAGGACTGAAAGATCCCTGTGAGCACCGTCCCAATGCTGCTTCAACCCAAACATAAATGTCTCATTTTACAAGTTCCACAAGTCATCTCTTTGTAACTCCAGACTATTGCATTTTAGTAATAGATGTGTATCAAGCTTGGTGTGGTCCTTGCAAAGCTGTGCTGAATTTATTCAGGAAACTGAGGAACGACTTTAGTGAAGACAATGTGCTACACTTTGCCGTGGTAAGGACATAAATCCTGTATGGGACTTTATTTATATTTTGATTTAGATATATCTTCTGACCTGCATATGCAGAGCTTTCACTTTGCCATCCTTATACTGAGTTGCCATAATTTTGGCCTGGTTGCTTTCCCTGCAAATGTCCTCATAAGATTTTGTTTAGACATAGATTAGAAATGGTAATAAATATGTAAGAAGCTATTATAAAAGAAAGATCTGATATCCTACAACTTTTGTTTTCCTTGATTAGATTGCAGAAATATTCAAAAGCCAGCCTATATGACTTTTAGTTTTAAGTCTCTGCATTTTGGACTGTTGTATTTAAAATTCTAACATCCCTGGAAAACTGTTGCATCTTTTTTGCAAATGTTACCTTGAACTTAATTTTTAAGAGAACAAAAAGGGGGAAATTTAAAAAATTATCACAAAACTGCAGTAGTAAAAATATTTGTTTACGCTAGCAGTATATATATATATATATTTATATAGGAGTGTATTATATCTCATATTTAAAGTAGATAAATTTGTTTCACAGATTAAGTTTCTCCAAGATGTTGACCAAGTCCATCCTTTCTCATGTTAGTGAAAATTTTAAACTCCATGATGAAAGGACTTTACAGAAAAAAAACCATGAATTTTTTTATACATGAAAAAGGCAGGGAGTTATGTTCAGAAGCTCTCTCACGTGCTTTCATACATTTGAGCACATTTCACAAAGACCTTAATACACTGGATAATCTCTTACATCAAGACTACACAGGCTACTTCTTCATTTATATACATTATAATAACCTACATGAGAAAATAGTATCAAAAGAAGATATTTTTCCATGATTAATTGCTGTAATACAAAGAGAGGACCTCCCATGTTATCAAAACAGTTCTTTCTTCATCACTATAAGGACTGTTAGCTGTAGTTAGGACTGCAGTTTGAGTTTGCAACACCAGAGTATGTAAGAGTAGGGTTTTCTTGTGGGTTAAAAAGTTTCCTTATGGATATGCATATGTATACACACTTATGTAAGCAAATAATCCTTTTTGTCTGACTTCAGGCAGAGGCTGACAGCATTGAAAGTCTGAAAGCATTTCGGAAGAGCTGTGAACCTGTGTTTCTTTTTAGTGTTGTAAGTACGTCACATGGGTTTCTTTTAATGTGCTGCCTCCTTTTCCCTTAACTTTTCAATCAATTTTAAAATAGATATGAAGCCCTATAAATCCTATCCCTACACTTTACAGTAGGTAGGGCGGTACAATCAGATGTTCTTTGATTGAGCTCTTTCCCATGCCTGAATCTGGTGGGTCTCCAGCTCATTTTTGTTGTGCTTGTTGCACATACAGCCACAGAAGAATTGTGGTAGTCACTGCTTTGGTAGTTAGTGAGAAATCCAGGTAAGTTTTCCAGATTTTCCGTACATAAAGTGCCTACATGTGGTTGCACTGAAATTATTATTTTTATGCACACTTTTCATCAGGGAGAGTTTACATTTCCTGGCATTATAAGATTTTTAAGATAACAAATAAAATTATCTTTTCACTCTTGGGGAAATGTAGCAATTCATCATATATTTGTTATCTCTCACTGATGAACACAGAAAGGCAGTTCTCCTAGGACACCATTGTAGAGCACTGCTCACTTAAGAAGAGGTGAGGTTTGTTTCAACTTGAAGGTGCCAGGATTTGAATTTCCATAAGCAGGGACCAAGAATAATGACACTTTCAGGTTTGAATCCAAATTCTGCCTAGAGATATTAGCAGTATCTTTGGTCACCATTTGCTTCACTACTGTGCACCTGGGTGTGGTAGAGAATGCACTAAAAAGTTACACACACAGAGAGAAAAAAAAAAGATAGAAAACTCCATTCTATAGAAATGAAGAACAAATAAAATCCATATTTGCATTTGCTTCCAACTGTACTATTAGTGTTGAGCCTAGTAATAAACACTGAAAATTTGGTAAAGAAAGAAGCAAGGAATTAAATGCACAAAAGTTTCATTCTGAAATAATAGATGCAGTAGTAGTTTTGGCATTCCCTTCAGTGGGCATAGGAAATGGTACTGTAGCTGGAAAAAATTAGCAAGATAATGCATGTTTCAAAAATTCAAATAAGTGTGTAAATGAAGTGATGAAAACTTACTGAAAGCGTTATTTTCTCTTTTATAGCACGGCAAAATTCTTGCAATAGTGAGAGGTGTAAATGCTCCTCTTATAACTAAGACAGTAACAGAGCTAGTGCAAGAAGAGAGGGAAATTGCAGCTGGAGAGAAGGAACGTGTTGAGGTACTCACAGACCAGATGCTTATGCATAAATGTGTACTTTTGTTACACTTGCACCATTTCTCTAAATGTCTGTGATAGTGTTTAGATAAGATTTAATTTTTGTGGTTTTGTCCTAAGAGTAAAGTGATATATATGGTGCGAGGGTTCTTTTAGAAATCAAGCAAAATTGTCTGGGTTCTAAGAGACTTCTAAAGATCATCTAGTCCGACCCCTCCTGCCACAGGCAGTCACATCTTTCACTAGATCAAGTTGCTCAAAGCCATGGCGATTGCTCTGTACCCAATGAATCCAGTTTGCTACAAAAAACAAAGGCCATTCAACAAGTTTATTCTGTCACCTTTCATTCCTGACTTCCAGGTAACATGAGGACATAAGGACAGCTCAGTCTGACCTCAACAGCCTGCACTGCAAAAGATCCCAGAGCTGGAATTCACAATAGGAACAGAGTTAATCCTCCCTTGTTGCTTGTTCTCCTGAGAACCCCCAAATTTCTATTATGGTGCATTATAAATCTTAGCAAATTTACAGATTAGCCTAGTAATGTAAGAAATGGAGAGATGGACAAAATGTCACTAGCTCATAAATGTTTTAATAATCTTTTTTCTTTCAGGGCTAAGTATTTTTAATATGTAACTTAGTAACTATCATATGAAACAAAGATGTGGGAAACAGTCATGTCTCATTGCTTGTTTTGTTAAAATGGAGATGAAAGAACTCCGTTGACAGTAAAAAGAGATTTTAACAAACTGAAGTTCAGTTAAGGACAATCAGACTGACCAAACGCTTGCCTTAGAATTGCTTGTTTTCCAGGGTAACAAATCCATTCTTACATTAAGATGAAGGTGCTGTAAAGATGTGACAGCTGTGTTTGGTGACTTTCCTTCTGCACTGGTGATGTAGTTTTACTCCATTTACAATTACCTTAGGTAGAAGAACTCATTTTTCATGAAGAAGATTCATCAGAAGGGTCTGCTGAGGAGGCTGGAGGTGAAGGTAAATATAATTGATTTATTTTAGAAATGTTAACACAAAGAAAGTAAACAAATGTCTTTTGATTAATAATTGTCTTTGTCTAGCACTACTAGACCTTCCTCTGGTTGAATTGATGAAATACTATGATTGAGCTTTCTTCTGTAAGGAATGAGTAGATTGGACTGTCATAATTAATATTTTCACCCCCACACTGGAAACCTTCAGACTTTTGATGGAAGTGAAATGTGCCAGGGAATTTTCCTGTGTAAATTTAAGGCCTGAAAGTCACTTCTACGCAGTCCCTGTGTGAGCTGTACACTTCTGTTGGGGTGGAATACTAAGATGGGGTCAACCTGAAAGGATTGTAAGAGTTAATCTGTGAAGCAATGGCATGTCTTCTATCTCAGATGATTTTAATTAATTCTTTCACCAGATTAGATTTAAGAACAGATTTATATAAGAGCATAAATCCACAGTAGCAGGATAAGCTTACAAAAAGATTGAAAAATAAGCACCATCCTGTTTGCAAGTCCTGTCTGTGATTTATCTCAGGTTTGTCCTGAGCTGAGACCTACATCTTTTCTATTTTTATTGTTATCTGTAGCTACTGAATGTTCCTACTGCTTCACGTATGCAGAAAATAGCATTCTGCACCACTGAGATGGAACAAACTCCTCCATTCTCTCCTTCTTCTTGACCTTGCTTTTTTTTCCCCTGTGAGAAGGCATTAGATCACAGTCATGGCATCCCTTTTCCTTCCTCTTCATGCTTTTTTTTAATTGTATGGTTCAGCTGACATATTCTGGACCTCACCTTTAGCCTATATTTTTTCTCATAAACCCTGTGAGACTAGTAGTAGAGTATTATCATTTAGCAATTATCTACAGACTTCACACTAATCCCCAAAACCTAAACATGAGAGAAAATCAGAAAACAGAGCTTTAGCTCAGATTCAGCTTCAGGTTAGGGGATCTCTCAGACACTGTCACACACTAACATTTGGAGAAAATATTTTCCTTTAATACATGCGGGTGTCTGTGTTTCTAGTATTGGTAACAAGCAGTGGTCTGCTGTTTCCATTATCACTGTCCTAAATTCCTCTACAGTCTCTGGGATCTGATTGAGTTACATCCAAATATTTAACTGTAAAATTCAAGCCCAGTAAAGATGATATTCCCTCCTGACCATTATCAGAGATCTGTATGCTGTGGATGTGGCCATACTGTGTGTACCCTGCTACGGCAAGGAACACCTTGTTTCAAACATTAGATTGTGCTGGCAACCATGTGTGATTTCCACAGATCTTGATTGCCAATGCCTTCAGCATTCACAGTGCTAAGGAATCAAACATCCACTATGACGAGAAACACACATTTTACTGGAAATCTCCAATATTCATACAGATTTTAACTTCATGAATTTTCAGTAGTGTAATTCATTCCTTTCACTTTTCTAGTATTGGGCATACAGAGCTCTCCCTGGACAAAGGCTCCATCATAAGATGAAACTTTCCCACCACAGCTGGCTGCATGCATTTCTCTACCATATTAGTCCCCCAAAAAAAGTAGTTCATCAGAAATGTGGATTCCAGGGATGGAAAATTTGGTTCTGCATTCCAAGTCATGCTTTAAGTGCTGGAGTCATTTTTGGGACCACTATTTGACCATATCAATATTAAAATAGAGAATTACTTAGAGAAACCCACTTTCAAGTAATGGCAAATTTTCTTATGCTTTTATTCTGATGAATCTATTAATTAGAACAATGTTTTTTCCCTTTTTCAGAAGAAGTACTCACTTATTCTGTTGGAATTATAAAACCTGATGACGTCTTAGAGGGACGTGTAGGAGAAATTAAAAAAAAGGTAGACAGAATTTTTAAGTATTCATCCATTCTATATATTTAAGAGGTATAATAGCAAAATGTAAGGTTAAGTAGATCCTAATTTATGCCCAGGCTTTAGGACAGAATCATGTAAGTGTGCATAATTCACAAATACTTGAACTTAGTGCAGTAACAGAGCTTAAAATAGAAAATCATAGAGCAGATTTCATTTTTCTTTATTTGCTGTTCTTAAAGCCAAGTAGTTTAGCCTAACACAACAATTGTTGACAAGTGCACATTTATGTGGCTTCTATGATTATAAAATCATTTATAATATTTTGCAACCTCAGTTGCATGTTAACCACTCACAATGATCAAAAGGAGTTTATTCAATGTGAAATAAAAGGGATTATTAACTACTAAATGAATGTACTACATACATTGAACTGCACTATATTTATTCACAAACATTCACTTATGGGTACTGTAATCCTGAATTTAGTGAAGTGCTTTGAGAGACTGGAAGTTCAGTTTAAGCAAAGATAGTAGTTATATTTTGAATATTTCAGAGAATTTTTAACTTCAGATAGCTTCCAAAATCAATCAGTCTTTAGATTTACAATAACATGATTTTGTGTGTATCCATTTTCAAATGCCCATGAGTAATAACTGAATAATTGCAGATTAGAAAGGCAGGATTTGACATTAAAGCAGCAGAGGAGAGAATGCTTACTGAAGAGCAAATCAGAGTATTTTATGCCCGGAATAAAGACAAGGTAAAAACAAACTAAAAACCTAAATGAAAGGAACAGGTAAAATACATAATTCTTACCAGATGTGCTTGCAAATCTCTGTATGGTAAATTTCAAGTATATTGAAGAACTGAATTAATGTAGATTTAGTACATAAAAAAGAGGTATTTTCTCTCCCTTTTCTTTTACTGACTCATACAAATATCACTAGGTAGCAATCTAATATTCCAACCAAATTAAACTGACCTCCAATTAAATACTAAAATATTTTCTCCTTCTTTCTGTTATCTAAATGTACACGATCCTTAGACATGGTGCTAAATTTATAACACTATTTATCAAGGTAAAATTATACTGATTCTAAAATGTGTTACGACAGGCCCAGTGACCTTTTCAGGAAAGAAAAACTGAGTGCTGTATAGATTGCTTCTGCAATTACTCTGCCTTGGCTATTAGGTGCTGAAATGTGGCACAAACCCAAAATCCAGTGTCATCTCTGTGACAATATGTATCTATTTGACATATATTCTTCCAGGCAGAAAATAAATGATATTACATTGTCCTATCATTATCTGCTCTTGTAAATAGTTCCTCTCCATCTTGTAGGCTGCCCTCAGGTACAGGAAGGCTGCAATTAGGTCACCCCAAAGCCTTCTCTTTTCCAGGCTGAACAATCCCAATTCTTTAGTCTTTCCTCACAGGAGAGGTGCTCCATCCCTCTGATTGTCTCGGTGGCCTCCTCTGGACTCGCTCCAACAGGTTGATGCCTGTCCTGTGCTGGGATCCCAGAGCTGGATGCAGCTCTCCAGGTGGGGTCTCACCAGAGCAGAGCAGAGGGGAAAAATCCCTTCCCTTGCCTTGCTGCCCACAGGGCTTTGGATGCAGCCCAGGACGTGTTTGGCTCTCTGGGCTGGGAGTGCTCATGGCTGGGTCATGTCCAGCCTCCCACCCAGCAGCACCCCCAAGTCCTTCTCCCCTGGGCTGCTCTCCATCTGTTCATCCCCCAGCCTGTGCTGATACCAGGGGTTGCCCTAACCCAGGCACAGCACCTTGGACTTGGTCTTGTTAAAGCTCATGAGATTCCCAAGGGCCCATTTCTCCAGCCTAAGTTCCTCTGGGTGGCATCCTGTCCTTCGGGTGTGTCAACCACACCACTCAGCTTGGTGTCATCTGCAAATTTGATTTGGGGTGCATTCAATCCCTCCACCAATGTTGTTAATGAAGATACTAAACAGTACTGGCCCCAGTATGGACCCCGGGGACACCACTTGTCACTGGTGCCCATTGGGACTCTGAGCCTCTGACCAACTACCCTCTGGATGCAAATGTCCAACCCATTCCTCATCTGCTGAACAGCAATCAAAACCATCTCTCTCCATTTCAGAGAGAAGGATGTTGTGGGGTACCATGTCAACAGAAGTCCAGATAAATGACATCTGTAGCTCTTCCCTTGTCCATGATTGAGTCACTCCTTTCTAGAAGGCCACTGGGTTGGTCAAGCAGGACTTGCCCTTGGTGAAGCCATGCTGGCTGTCCCAAATCCCCTCCCTGTCCTCCATGAGCCTTAGCACAGCTCCCAGGAGTATCTGTTCCATGATCTTCCCAGGCATAGGGGTGAGGCTGACAGGTCAGTAGTTCCTAGGGTCCTCCTTTCTACCCTTTTAAAAGATGTATACAAAGTTTCCCTTTTTTTCAGTCATCTGGGACTTTACCTGACTGCCATGACTTTTCAGATATCGTGGAGAGTGGAAAACAACACTATTACACCATAGCAGATCCCTGCTGACATTAAGACAGGAGAATAATAAAACTGCTCTGAACTATACAGTTTCAGAGAGCCCTATGCATATTGAGAGGCCAATTGTTTGTCATTCTTTAAGTTTAATTTTAAGCTGAAAAATAATATTGTTAAAACATATAGATTCCTTTGTGCTCAGTGCACAAAATGATTCCTGATTTAATACTCCACAATCTTGCTGAATTCCTGGAGTTTGAGTTTTACAAGGGAATGGAGACTTAAACCTTCAGATCAAACTGGAAACAAAAATTGTTTCTTCTCAAAGATGAAGCTGGGTGATCCAGGACAACCAAAATTAACAGCTACACATAGTTCTTCTAACATAAACAAGAGTACTTTTGAAGTCACCACAGAAAAATACTCCTTTTATCCATCATACTGAACTTTTTTTACTTCATTCTGTTTCTTCTGAGTTTGTTCATCCTGGGAAATGGGTTAAGCATATGCATAGATATGAAGATAATTGAAAGAGAAAAGCAATGAATTGAAAGTATATATGTGAATATTTCATCCTCGTATTATTAAAGGAAAAATGCAATCACATGATAGTGACTGGTAAGGATTTAGTCAAATATTCAAAAGGAGAATAGATAGCCCCAAGAAAAAGGTGACATACAAGGAAAAAAAGACTAAAAACTCACACCACATGACTCAAAAGTTATTTTTCTGATGGAAATGTACTTTTATAGGATTGAAGGTTGAAATGGAACAAGTGAAAAGCACATAGCAAATCAAATGAAGGGAAAGCCTACAAATGTCTGGCAAATAGCTCAGTGTTCTATATTTATAGCCAGCTATGTGATTTATAGTTTCAAAAATTATTCATGGAACTGTATTGCAGTTTCTTATGTCACACTACATGCTGTACTGCAAGCATAGCAAGTGATCACATTGAGTTCCTAGATCATATTCTTCATTCTTGTCACTTGAATTTTAACCTGGAAGAAGATCTAGAACTTGTTTAAAGTAGTTATAGGGCTTTCTTTATCTCAATTCATTCTTTTTTAGACATTTGATAATGTTGTCTCTAATGATTGATCAAAAAACTTCCCAAACAATCTAACAGGGTTCTCAGGAATGTATGTGAATGCCAGTTTGGAACAGGGAATGTATGAGTTACTTTAAAAGCATAATTGTCTCATTTCTTGTGACAAACTCAGAGTTCCTGCAATTCATAGGCGCGGGGGAAACTATGTTTTTTAGCCTGACTTTGAAGAATTCGTTCAATTCATGATGAGTGGACCATGCCATATTTTGATAATCACCAAAAAAGAAGCAACTGATGCTATTCCTCACTGGAAAGAACTACACGAATCTGGTGAGCCTGATCAGCCAGAAAAGTAAGCACCAGCGAAGATGTGTATCTGTGATTCAGTGACAGTGTTCAGTGCACACCATAAACCAAGGCATGTTCCTATAGATGTAGGAGCGCCACTAGAGATGCAATCCCAGGTCTCATGGGAATCCAGAAATTCCTCATTTCCTAGTTGAAGATGACAAGCAGAGATCATTGCTCTCTTTGAACTCATCTTCAGTGGGTTCACAGACCAATGGGAGCAATGCCACACTTCAAAGCTGAGGAGGTCCCTGCAGTTCTAGTCCACCCATGCCAAGGGACCGCCCACACCGCCGGCTGGAGGTTGCACTCTTTCCTGTGTTTAGCCCTGTGTTTGCTGGGAAGCTGCAGATGTGGCCCAGGGCAGAGCAGGGTACACCTAAGGCATGCTCCTCTCCCTGGGAACACTGTACAAGCCAGCAGAGAAGGGGTAGGGTTTTGGGGTCTGTGTCCCCACCCTACTTCAAGATGTATAAAACACTGTAAGGATTAGCTGTTCACAACCATGGTATCTTGAAAGGTGGGTTTTTCTTCTGTGCCAAGGGTTTGTAGAGAATTTTAATGATGACAGTTGTATACACAGTCCCAGACAATAAAGAATTCACAAAAATTCAAATATAGAATCAAGTTTTATATTTAGACATGACATTTATTTGAAGCAACATGAGCTTAAATACTTTGTTCAAAAAATTATTTGTCAAAATAATTTACATTTTTGTCAATGCCTGCTGCATCCCTTTCTGCATTAATTTAGTGTAGATAGGGAATAGTGCATTTTCTACAAGTGGCCAAGAGGGACTTTATTTACATAGCTAAATAAACAGGCAAGAAACAATGATTAGTGCCTCTGTTAGAGCCAATTCTGTAGTGCTGTCATTTTTATGATCATGCTGCACATGAATTAAGCACAAACCTTCTATTGATCATTCATTATACACTGTACACTTGTCACTAGTAGTTCTGTCTCATGAAACAGAGAAACTATTTTGGATAAGCTAGAGGGGGATTCTTAAAGCTGCCTGGCTGAGATTTTTCCTTCAGAGCACATGATCATGCACTTTTTGAGAAGATTAATAATTCTCTTCTCAGAAATGTTACTTTGCTCATGAATTTGAATTTAATAAAAACTTGTTTTGCACTCTATTCTTGTGTTTCAATAAATTTTAAAAGAGCACATCTTCAAAAAGTTTGTTAATACTAAGCAGTGACTTAAATACTGTATGACTTCACTTTTCATCAGGTTGCCAGGACTCAAGGAAACTGAGAGTCTGGTAAATTTATGTGATGTGCAAGACAGTGTTGAAGATGCCAGCAGACAACTTGCCTTCTTTTTCCCAAATTTTAATTTAAAGGCAGAACAAGTTGAAAAGACTTTGGCCATAATTAGACCTAGTCTCTTAAAGGAAAGGCGAAGTAAGTGTAAATAACCATATTTTCTATCAAGGATGTATAAATACTTTCATATTTTGAATTTTGAATTATAAATTCTAACTCAATTAATAAAATGTTTTTAGGTTATATTGTCCCTCCAGCATTAGGCCAGCAGAAATCTTTGTCTGGAATGAAGTTATGTAGTGAATGTTTTTCATATATTGAGAATGCAAACGTCAATGGTATTTTGTTCCTTTGGTTAATTTTTCAAGGAAGTCTGTAGATGCAATGTTTCCAGAAGACCTCTCAGAGAAGTTAGTATTTTCAAATGTAGTATAGGGGACTAGATTTCCCACCATAATAAAGTAGCTGATATTCTTGCATAGCAGATCCAAGATTGATCAATGGCAAGGGGGAAATATCCAGTCCAAGATGTTCTATGCTGCATAAGGCAGTGCTGCTCAAGGGCAGGTCTAAACAGATAGCATTTTTACAGATTAAATAAAAAAATCTACCCCATTACATGAGCCTTCATCCAAACAAGTTTACTTTTCTTCTCAGTCATGTCTTTGCATTTCTTCCTAGATTTCAGGTAGCATTTTCATTTCTAACTTGAGAACCTCTGTACTTGAAATAACTTATACAGAGAGCTGAAAGACTACAATTTTGACCTTTCCTTTTGAATTTATTTTCTTTATGGTTGTCTAGCATGTTGCCTAGACTAGCAGTTCTGCAATTCATGTGTAGGTAATTACACATTAATTTTGTAGGCAATTCTGACTTGTGCCAAATACTGCTTACTTACCCATGTGGTCTTGCAAGACTTAGTTAAATAAACATTTCACCTATTCAAATTCCTTAGACCTTCTTTTGCTGGTAGTAACACATATCATATTTCTCAGTCAGGAATTCCTACTGAGGTTTCTGAAGCAAGAGAAAGCCTTAAGAAGATGAGGATCAGCTTTCTGTGTGTCCAGGCAATTGGTGATGCCTCCTAGCAGTTGCTTTAAATTAGTTTTCTGTTCTTCATTTAGAAAATAAATTCACCTGTAAAAATTTAATATTATTATTGAAAAGTCCATGTTATTTCTCTACAAGTGTGCAAATGAATGAATAGATGGCAATTTAGCATTTTTAAAATATATTTAACAGATTCTATCATGCAAAGGATAAAGGATGATGGCTTCAAAATAGCAATGCAGAAAGAAATAGTTCTATCTGAGGAACAAGTACGGACATTTTACAAAGAGCATGTAGATCAAGACTACTTCCCAGTCCTTCTAGAGCAAATGACCAGGTACGCTGAATGAAAAAGGAGAATGAGACTCTACAGAATCTATATAGAATCAGATAAGACTGAAACTTTCACAATTACTAAATATTTAGTCATAGATTCCCAGAATGGTTTGGGTTGGAAGGGAACATTAAGGCCATCTAGTTCCAACCCCCTGCCGTGGGCAGGGACACCTTCCACCTGGAAATGTTGCTCAGAGTCTCACCCAACCTGAACACTTCCTGGATAATACATGGCTACAAGATACACATGTATCCAGAAGTTCAGTAAAAGACAAAACAGGATCAGATAACTGCAGATAATGGAATCATTCCCAAGTATAACAAATAAATAAATCAAGTTTTTAGAAGTTCCTAGCTACTCTATATTGCTCACTGTATGTATGAAGTCTCAGAGGCCAAATTCACTGATTGGAGTGAAAACAGTTCAGGTCTGCTCTGAAAAGGCTGCATTTAGGTTGTCTGCAGGAGAGCTCTGAAATCTTTAACCAGGCTGTGTGCTGAATACCTTGGGGAACAGAAATAAATAATGTTTAGATATTCCCTTCATATGAAGTTAGGACATGGTTGGGGTATGATCAGTATTTCTCTGTTTTGCATTTGTGACAAAACTCAGTAACTTTGCAATTTAAATTCATATTTAAGCCCCATAAGGTTTTATCAGACTGTACCTGTTTAAACAATCAGAGCACTTTTAAGGTCCTCCAATACTGGGACTCATATTTCTAGTCTGGACTACATATAATCAAATTACTTTTTAAAAGTACCAAGAGTTTAATTTATTTTTTTTTAATGCTGCTTTTCCCATTGTACAGTGGTCCAACTCTTGTATTGGCTCTAACACGGGAAAATGCTGTATCACACTGGAGAGATTTACTAGGCCCAAAGACTCTTGAAGAGGCTTGTAAGGAAAACCCAGAGAGGTAATAGTCACGGAAGTAAACTATCATTCACAGCTTCCAACTTACTTTCGCATTCCTCGTCTCAAGGAATACCACATTCCAACTAGTGTAACTATAGTGCCATCATCTGGAAAGAGATATGCATTTCTGCAGTTTTTTAAGCTTTTCTTGGACGCACTAATGTATTACACACAGAAACTAGCATTTTTTTCAGATATAATGGCTGCTAAACAGAATTAAAAGCTGAGTTTTAAAAAGTGCAGTGAAGTGACAGGAGAACTCTAGAGTCAGAGAAAAAAAACCTATTCTTAATATTGGGGTGGGTTTCTTGAAATCCCATCGAGATTTTTCTCATAACTTATTGAAAACTTTGCATCAGTAGAATGTTTTATTTGTGACTAAGTTTCTCCTGCTCATTTTATAAATGGACACCTTAGTTCTACCTGCTTATCACATTGCTCTAGGAATCTGCCATGGTATCGTCTTACCCGCTGCTGACAGAAATGCCATTTCACTAAGGAATGATATTTGTTGGAAATATAAAGAGATGAGTGTTGGGAGGGAGGGTGTTCATAATTCAGATTTCCAGATCAACACCACTTTATAGTCCCTGGGTTAAGGCTAACTGCAGTTCACAACTCAAAATGCTATGATTTTAAGTAACTCCACTCTTTTAATGGCTCTTAGTTTGCGTGCACAGTATGCGATTGAAAACATACCTATCAATCAGCTGCATGGCAGTTCCACACCCAGTGATGCTCAGAAGGAGCTGGAGTTCTTCTTCCCTGAGGAACAAACTTTTGCATTAATCAAACCTGATGCTGCTAAGAATCATAAAGGTAAGGCATTTAGAAAGTAGGGGGTATATCTCGTGACATAAGCATTTTTACAGAAGATTAGCAATGCACACTGCAGTAAGTCACATCAAAATGAATTCTTTTGATTCACTGAAATATGTTTTCTGTGCAGAGAAATGCTTTTACAGCGCTTGCATAATTCAGATTGAGACCTCAGATGTGAAATTTCCTTTGCTTAAACTGCCTGTAGGTCATTCTTCACTGGAATAGTGGTGAATTGAAGAAAGAGGGTTCTCAGCTAAATTAAACTGTTTAAAGGCCAGGCACTTCTGCAGACTACCTGCCCAGCATCCTTATTAGTCAAAGGAGAGAGACACTTGTCAAACTTATATTACTGATTTCAGACAGGTATCTCTACTGACTCAAAAGGGGTCATTGCTTATTTAGATGCATCCTTGGTTTGACTTACTGTTAGACTAAGGGAAGAAGGAGGAAAAAGTCAAAGTAAAAAGAGCACTATGTGCAACTTGGAATCTTGCCCTAAGGATGTTTGATGCCACTTTTTAAAAATCCTCTATCTAGAGCCCCTACTTAGTATTATTCTACTCTGTCCTAACAAATGTAAGCAGTCTTTCTAATGTTAATTCATCATTGGCTTTTCCGAGTCTTTCTTCCCCTCTTGTAACAATCCAGATTGATTTTGGCAGGCCAGCTGATATTTGATACAGCATTACAACTAGAGTCTACATTCTGTTCAATGTGAGAAACAACAGTGAATGTTGTTGGTATAGTTCATTACAGTCTGGGTTTGATACCTGCATGAGATGGACAATGCAGTGACAGTGATTTCTGCTTGTTTTAGAGGACTGTTGAAGTGTTTCTTATGTTGCACATGGGTGTTTGATATTTTAAGAAGAATTCCAATTGGTGTTGGTGATTTTTTTAAAAAGGCATCTCGTCTTTTCTGAAACTTTCATAGTTTGGGTGTTTGGGGCTTGTATTTTTTGCATCTAAACCATTTCAATCAAAACCGAGCTTGTTTGTTTTTCTCCTAGATGAAATTATGAAAAAAGTTAAAGAGGCTGGATTTAGCATCTCAAAGATAAAAGAACAAGCTTTAACTCGGGAGATGGCTGCACAGTTTTACAAGGATCACGAAGGAAAACCCTTTTTTGAACAGTTGGTGAATTGTATGACTGCGTAAGTGTCTTTGCTTACAGTACTGAGGCATGTAAGTAGACATCACACTTTGCATCTACAGTGCCAACAAAACGTGCTACACCACAAGTGGTGCAAGGATTTTACAACCTGATACTCCTCCTGGCAAGTTTAGTTGCTTCTAGCACAGAGTACTCTTCTTTTAAAAGGGAGATTTCCAATTCTTTTCAAACTTATAGGTAGGCTTATTTTGAATTTTATTTTCTCCAGAAAGAAACTGCTTTCCGATGGAATCCTTTTTCTCTTCATGCAGGACAAATATCTTCCTCATAATATTGTTAGTATAGCTGATAAAAGCAGTATGTATTGTCTTGCTTCAGAGATTATTGGGTGAGAATATATTTTGGATAAAAAGTCCAAATCCAAATATCTGACCATCATAATCTCTTTGGTTTTCAAATATGGAATATTTCGTTAAACAAAACACTCAGAAACTAATTTTAATACTTAAATGGCTTAATAAAATTAAGATAGTGCAATGCTTATTATTACCCTTCATGGTACCTCTGACATTAAAACTAAGTCTGCATCTCAGAAATCTCAGAATAGTGTAAGACCTTCCTTATTTTACAGGGGTCCATCAGTGATAATGGTCTTATCAAAGGAAAATGCTGTGGAAGAGTGGAGGCAACTAATGGGTCCAACGGATCCAGAAGAGGCAAAGAAGATCTCTCCTGAATCAATCCGGGCCCAGTTTGCACATGATATTTTGTCTAATGCTGTTCATGGATCATCTAACATAGAACATGCACTGAAAAGCATTGAGTTTGCATTTGGAGAGCTTGATGCAGACTAAACAATTAAGATACAATCTCTGAAAACTGATATTCATGTAATTAGATGTATTTGGCTACCCAACCACTACATTTAAGACTATATAAACACACTTACTTTCCTTCATACTCCATCCAATTTTAGTCAGGCAGTTTTCGCTAACAGCTCTACCATATGGCAAAACATATTGATGAAACAAGTAAAGCCTGCTAGAAGTTTGACGTTAGTAATGGTTGCTTTATGTATGCTGAGTAGAGGCTTTTTCTTTTATCATTTTAACAGATTTATTCCTTTCCAATAGTTTCAGGATTCTAAAGCATTTTGTGTGTAGCTACCTTAAAAAGAACAAGGAAGGACAAGGGTCAAGGAAGGTGATTAAAGCACTATTAATGGCACATCCACTGATGTGGATGTGATGGGGATCGAGTTCTGCAGTTCCAAATGTGAGACAAATGAGGTTCCTGGGCCCACTGGCCAACTGCATATCTGTGCATCCCTGGTGAGACTGCTCTGGGATATTAAGGCCTTTTGGTTCCCTCAAGGCCCTGAAAAAAATGTGCATTGTTTATTTATCCTTTTCCTAAATATCTTCTAATGATTACTGTCACAGGTAGGATAATCAACTAAAAGGCTGTTTCCAGTCCATTTACTTAATTCAAATGTATCAGAGGAACCAAAATATAAAGCCAACTCTTACATAACAGCTATTCCTGACATGTACCTCCTTGCCAAACTAGCGAATTCATATCCTGTCCAGTCTAACTTGGCTGGCCTTCATGAAGAACACAAATATTATTCTGTAGCTGATGTATTCTCACTTTTGCTGTCTGAGTCTGTTGAAGGTTGAGATTCTAAAGAATGGCATTGACTTAAAAGCAATTTAGTTACAGTGTTGATTATAAGTGTAAAGTCCAGAAAGAATTAAGTCCTTCTCATACTTTCTTTATTGTTCCTATTGTATTTAATACAACTGGCTGTTATAAAGAGCTTCCTGACAAATATTTCTGTTGTGATGGGGCATTTGTTATTATAGACATTCCTCCAGCAGAAGCTGGACTGAGCATTCTCCTGGTGGCCCATTTTCACCTACAGCTGCTTTACTGCCATAAACTCAGCTTGAGGTTCGCTAGCCTGTAGGAGGTTGTAATTAGTGCAGAATTTATATGTCGCCTCAGTGAGGTGAGTTCTGAGAAACATACTTCAGGATTGCTGTATGTTCTTTGGCTTCTTTTTTACTTCAAAAACCCATTAAAGCTGTTCTTCCTGGCATTATTTAAACACTCTGGGTCTTTTGGGTCCTGGCACACTGTACTTTAAACCAAGAAACAGCCTAAGAAAGAGTAGGTTGCTTGAGTAGAGCAATTTCACATACATCAATTCAGCTAATTTCCTCAGATCTTTGCAGGAGTTAATGGCTTCTCAACCAGCAGGACAAATACAATGTTGAAAGTTTAGTGGGTGTATTCTCTGACAGGAGCAGAAATGTTGAAAACAGCAAAATGCATTTATGTCTTATTAAGAGTCCATAACTTGTCTGGTGGAAGTTCACAATCAAATAGCTTGATAAGTATCATACACGGGTTATGAATACTGTGACTCACTTATTGCTCTGGTCTGAGAAATTTCAGTTTCCTGTGGGGGTACTGTAGCACTGCCTCTGCCAATTTAATTGTGGTAAAATTTTGTACACTGAGTTGTTGCTCTTGTTTAACCATTATCCTTGATACTGAACCACATCATTCTTAAACAGTATAATATTTTTGTCAGTTTGGTTTAACTATTGGATGTTGAAGGATTTTGCCTATTTGGGCAAAATGTTTTTGCCCAAATAGGCAAAATCCTTCAAAATATATATTCTTGTGTGTCAATGACAATCCCTGCTTTGTGCTTGGTTAAAGTGATCCAGTAGATTCCACTGAAATATTATGCATACATCTATGACAGCTTTTTCTTCATCTTGCCTAAGTATCCAAACCCCAACTGAAACCTGAGGGCATTTCATTTATTAATGCTCATTTTCTTTTTCTTCTCCTAAATGTGTTCTTGATCTTAAAGTCTTCTAGCAGCTTTGGAGAGGAGAAATTTAATGGATACATCTTAAAACATCGAACATAACAGTTTCAGTCAGATGATTAAGAGATTAAGATTTGCAAAGCTTTTATATCTTTGAGAAACAAATTCTTGTAGAGTTTTCAAAATATGCATTCAAAAGAATGGCAATCAAAATACTGTCAGTGTTTTAAGAGATTGTTTCATCTCTTTAGAAGTTTAACTCACTCTGTAGGTATTGCACACATTATTTATACTGCCATCTACTCTTCTTTGAAAATTATATTACTGTGACATAGATATGGATGCAATTTTTAAGGATTTGAACATTTGTGGTGGGGTCAGCAATCATTTGATTTATAGAGACAGGAGGACTCTGTTCCAACATAAACTCCATGGAGTCTCACAGATTAAAATCTTCATGCAATTAAATTCACACAACTCTGCTGCATATAAAACTTACAGAAAGTCTGACTCCATCCATTTATCTCATATCTAAATGCCAGTTCAAAAGAGAATGTGGCCTTTATGACTGTTTATTTAGAAAATATCTTGTAGTTCATCATAGAATTAGGTGGTGCAAATATTTGATTATAATTCTTCCAACACTAACAAAAGATAACATAATTATTCTTATGATTTTTGTCCCAGCAGGAGAGAAATGGAACCACAGGGCATGTTTATTTGTACCACAGACCACATATTTCCTTGTTTAGGAACTTTAATGAAATCATAATCTGACACTAAAGACTCTATTAAAGATCTGTTTCAGTTTAGAATGATAAACAAGAGGGTTATAAATCTCAAAATACTGTTTTAGAAGAGTAAGTATGTCTGATTGTGCTAACTTTTTGTATGGAATTACTACATTAAAAAATAAGACAAGTGGAAAAAAAGCTTTTTTTCCCTGCCAAGAAGATGGAGTCAATCAGCTTGTGGCTCTGTACCA
Source organism: Pomatostomus ruficeps (assembly GCA_013400735.1). Classification (NCBI taxonomy): domain Eukaryota; kingdom Metazoa; phylum Chordata; class Aves; order Passeriformes; family Timaliidae; genus Pomatostomus; species Pomatostomus ruficeps. Next base: position 143,546 of record VYZT01026400.1, read on the forward strand.
CTGCACTGTTTTTCCTTTGCTCTGGCTGCTGAATGCACTACACTGGCAAGTCAGACCTTGCAAGTATCTATTCACTTTATCCAGTTCTTTGTGAGCAAACGGTCAGCTTTCTGGTTATCTTCCTCAGAGAACACACATTGAAGTTCTCCAAGTATCTCCAAACTATAAAGTTTTCATCACACTGTAACCACAAGGAATCAAAATACTTAGGGTGTTGTTCTGTTTGGGGCGTCTCTTGGTCACTCTGATACACCCATTAAGCTTCTGTCTGGATGTGGACTGCCTGACATATTTAAGGTACTTTTGGGGCTTGATCTTAGCACCCTCATCTACAGAAAAGGGCTATGCCCTCCCTTCCTTGATGCTCATTTCCATAGTGGTTTGTCCCCAAGCCTTTTGGCAGCAACAGGAACCAATCTGACATTAATGGATTACCTGGAAGCCCTCAAATTTCCCACATATCCAGCAAGCAAGTTTGAAACCCTGTTTTACATCCCAATAAGGCTGTTGTTTAATGTCAGAGATGTTACATGAAATATAGTGTCAGCAGTTGAAACTGAGTGCAATTTTTCCAGAGAGCCTTGGCTAGCTCTAATCAGAAGTAATGCATTTCTATAGAAATTAATGACTTGCAAGTTATTGGGGGGTGGTGGGACATATTTATAAATGGAAATATAATTTTGAATGTTTGTTGACCCATATTGACTGATTATATTTATTTAGAAAATTAATTGTAGCTGACGTAGTGTACCAGAAAATTCTGGTTCAGGAAATATTTTCAGATGTGCATTTACATTCAACTGCTAAGCACAACCAAAAAGCATGTGTCAGTTGTGCATAATTGGAGTAAATATTTTTTCAGGTTTCATTCATTTGGAATCTAGGTTACAATTCTGGATAAAAGAATTTAAGAGCTGTTTGAGTATTTTGGACAGGAAAATCTTCTTTTTATTTGCTTAGGAAGTATTTCTCAGTTATATGCACTGACTGGACGAAAGTTGCAACACTGAATTGAAGTGACCGGGTCATTCAGGTCTTGTTGGAGGGGGGTTTATGGGTTTTTAAAAATGTGTTTCATAAAAGAGTTCTGATTTGCATTTACAGTGAGCTTCTAAAATGGTGCCAATCATTCACAATTAGTGTAAATATTTTTTCAGGTTTCATTCTTTTGGAACTGAGGTTAGAACGTTCAGTGAAAATACTGAATGGCACTTCTAACTCAACTGGGCACATTTGTGTGGGAGGTAGTAAGAAACTCACTAGAAGCATATGTTTGGTGTTCCAGGCAATTTTCTTTTATACGAAAAAATGCCAAGCCCCTCAGTAAGAAGGCAGCTGCAACACCAAGAAAAAACCCAATTTAACACTTCAAGAATTCGGCCTGTTAATTTTTCTTCTTTAAGTAGTTACAGTAATTACGTTCATCCATCAGCCCCCTCTGCTAAAGCAAGGTTTGATGACTCCAGAGCTGGAGTGCACAAGCACAGCAATGGCTACATCTGGCCATGGACATGCATGAGAAGAGGAGAGTCTGAGCTTTTGCCCCATGCCAGGGAGCAGAGGTGGTGAGTGGACCCTGTGGGGAAGAAATTGCCTGCTCAAACAGCCCTCACTGCTCCAACCCCTATAGGGAAGGGAAGGGAAGGGAAGGGAAGGGAAGGG
>VYZT01026400.1:145562-158931 GCA_013400735.1 Pomatostomus ruficeps
TGCATGGGTTGACCCATTGCTTCCTGAAATATAGGAAAAAAAGGGTTTGGAAAAACACACTACCTTATTGATTTATCCCTTGCATGTCTGTTCTTTGTATTATATCCCCTGCTTTTTGTTGTATTGACTTTCCTTCTTCGATATTTTTACCATATCAAGTTGAAAGGTACTCAGCATAAGGCATGCATAAAAATGTCAAGGAGTTTGGAAACACCTGGCTCGGTGCATCAATGTTTTTTCCATCATACTGGAATGGTCAATCTAATGACAGCAACTTGAAGAAGGGATGGTGACAATTCTCTGGAGAAAATAATTTGTACATTTTTTCCTCTGACAAAAAGATAAAGAGTTTGATTTGAACAGTTGTAAAATAATATATAATGTTGCTGTGGAGTCTAGGTAGCTGTTCCAAAAGTTTCATTTAACAAACAGCACACTTGACTATGTTCACAATAAAAGTGATATATCATGACTTCGGTATTTGTTATTTCAACATCACATATATGAGTGTCATTCATTCTTTAATGGCTAACCATATATATATTTATTGGGGTACTTTAAATTGGGATCAATAGTCGAAGCTTAAGAACTCCTGCTACACAGTATATAAAACTATTTTAGAAGTTTTCCAATCATACTGATCTTTTAGATCATGCTTAACTTAAGTCAGCACTTTCAAACTCACCTAAATTAGTCACCTGCAAGTGAAATTCTCTCCTTTGATTTCCATTTCAGTTTTCCATTTCACTGAATATGGCTAAGGTTCCATCTATAGGCTGTATTTAAGCACCTAAGTTTGTGTTTTTAGACATGTTAAACACACATCATTCCTATTAAAGTCAATAGATGCTATATAAGCTCAGCATTCCTGGCACCTGGAATGAATTTTAGATCTAATTCTGTAGGTGTTCCACGTCAACAAAATACTGCACCTGCCTGGAATTACCAGTAGGACTACACTCAACTGTTGACCTTTGTATATTTTAACCAACTGCTCAAAGCTCAAAAATGACCATTTAGGTTGGGTTTTTCCCCATGAACTATTCTATATGCTATTATTCCATTTTCTTGTAACACCTCTGTTTGTTTTAAACATTGTAACTTGACATCTATGTCTCAAATTTGTGTTAGGATATTACCGGCTTTATAACTGCTGCTGCCAAAATCACTCCAGCATATTCTGCCTTGAATTTCACTCAAGCAAATTTCATTGGAATTCTTGTCATAGGGAAGCTCAACATACTGACATGACCAATTGTAATTCCTTGTGATAATCTACACAGAACTCAATTTTCTTTTTTTTTTCGTGACATAGACCCTCTCTATCATAAAAATCCTCATTTTACCAGGATTGACCAGTCTAGTCCTTAGTCTTCTTGCAGGAAATCTTGAAGGTCTGTCAGGCATCTGTTACGAGCTCTTCTGATCTTAATGTTGGTGATCTTCTTGTGTGTTACATGAAATTGAGATCAGAATGTGTTATCTATGCTGCCTCATTCAAGTGCACCTTGTGAGGAATAGTATAAATGCCATCTTGGAGTTATGTTGATTAGATTTGTATCACCTTTGCTGTTTAAATATCCCACACAGTAAATTTACCACATAAATAAAAGCATCTGATTTCCTGTCACCCTTTTCAGGGTAAATGTACTTTCTGATAAGCAAAACTGCAGATAGCCAGTTGCTTTGAGAAGCTCATTAATAGGGACAAGGCTGATTTATTTATTTATGTATTTATTTATTTTTTTATTTGGTCTCAGAGAAAGGTTAGAAATATGGCGTCAAATGATAAAAAGTTATCCAAATGATTACTGAGCCACTTGAAGCCCTATCTTCTCCTTAATACTGTACAGTAGCAGTTATCTTTAGAATAAAGCTTCTATTCCAGTTTTCATAACAAAGCTATCTTACAGCAAATGTGTTACTTTTAAGAATTCTACAGATCTGTTCACTTTAATCTGTCCTTTTAAAAAATACTGATTTTTCAATTAGATACTTAAATATATTTGAAATTAGAACAACAGAAGCCAGCCTGAAGTACAATAAAAAAATTAAATGTCTGCTTTTTAATGCATTTTCAGTACACAAACCCACAAGATCAAATACTATCACTGTAAGCATATTTTCGGCACACACATAAAAATAATCACATAATGCATACCCAGATGCTTAATGGTAAACTACGCTTTTGAACACTCTGAACAAGGGCTGCGGTTCCAAACAGCAGATAGGTTCAGCTCCAGCAGCTGCAGTCATTGCTGCCTGAGATATCTACCAGAGGTTACCATCCTCCTGCTGCTCCTTAGCTGCCGTGTCTGGTGAATTCTCAGCTAATTCACAGATTAACCCACAGGCTAAGTCACCAACTACTACACCAGCTCAGGAGAAACTCCATGCAGCTCTCCAGCATCTGGCAGGGAAGCAGACCAGGCAACTGGTACAAGAAGCCAAAACCTCTGGCAGGCAAGGCTAGTTCTACCTAGATGGGAAATCAGAGCCCAAAGACAAAGCTCAGTCAGCTGGAATATGCCTACCTCATATTAGTGCAAACCTATGCTCTATGGCTTGCAGTGACTTGAAAGGATAAGCAAACCTTTTAACAGTAAAGTGCAGCAAAAAGGTCTATGTAGAAACTGACGTGATTTTTTAAGTCGATGAGTTCCAGATTAATAAAACATGCTGACCAAGCCAGATTGTGACCCTTGTTGTGCAAGGAAAGTCCTTCCTTTTGGGGATTTCACACTCATACTTTTTTAGGATTGATTTCTTTCTGGCCATTTCTTATTTTAATGGCCTTTTTGGGGCCACTGATCAGTGGGCTGGTGCTCTTGGTTTGCGGTTTCAGGGCTCCGCTCTGACCACTGCGTCCTGAATTCTGGTTCTTACTGCGGGCAGTTCGCCGCTTTTGTTCTTGCAGCCTCTGTTCCCACCTCTGTAGAAATGCAGAAGACAAAGAGAATGAGTTAGGGAAGGACATAATCATAAATAATTACATCTTAATCAAAGGTATGCTGAACCCCTGATGCTAATGCTGCCTTTAACAGTTTTGTGCTCTATACTGCAAGGCCATCGATGTCAGCATGTTATGGCTATTTGCAGGGTAGAGGGAATTTCCACAACACCAGTGGATGGAAATGACAATTGCCCATCTCATGTGCATGCTGCACGTGAGTGCCTCTTCAGAAATCCGGAGGAGCTGGCACCATGTCATCAAAAAAGCCAGGATCAGCACACTGTACTTTGCAAGGCCTTCTTTGCTGTCTTCTGAATGTGCTACTTGACTTTTCCTCAGAAAAGTCTGCAGGAATCAAACTATCCTTTCACAATATATATTTAAGCACACAGCTACACTGGGAGCTGGTATTTACTTTCTGCTTCTGCTTTTCGCTGGGGTGGAGAGGACTGGGCATGAGCCAGGTTATGTTATGGACAGACAACAGAGATGACCACTGAAATCACAGTGTTGAGAGTTGCAATGGCATGGTTTGAATAATGCACCTGCAGCTTTATTCAGCGGCATCCCTGAGAAATTTTGAAAAGCAGCGAGCCCACCAAAGATAACAGCTGTCAGATTTTCAAATCCAATAGTGCAATAGTTACAAAATAGGTTTTTACACCGAGTTTAAGTGGTTAGCTCTCCAAAACATGAAGGGATCCATAACACAGCAGCAGAGACTGGCAGTCTTTCACCTCTAGGGACAGAAATACCTATTTTAAGGAAAACAAGGTAGGTAGTAGAACCTGGGAAGGATCTCACCTCTCCCATGTATTATCTTTTCTCTTCTGCAGCTCCTAAAGGCAGGGAATTTGCCCAGAGCAAGAGAAGTGCTCTCCAGCTTCCCTGTTTAGTGTCTCTGCACTGACTTTGTTGCAACTCAGACTCTTGTCCTGGCTAGAGAGAAGACCAGCCTTGTTGTGGTTATGTTAACTGTCTTCTGTGGTTGACAGACAGCTCAAAACACCCATTTTAAGTGGTAACTCAAGACAAAAATTGGATGCAAGTCTTCAGAGATGAATGATGGGAATTAAAATGAAGCCACTGTGATACCTAGCTCCATACTGGCTTTGTGTAGTCAGAGTCATTTTATGCATCTTTAGAAACCCAAAACTATCAGAAGCCATTTAGTTGTGTCCCACTCAAACATATTTAAATGAGGATTTATTTTATGAAAATATGAGAGGAAATGACACGTGCTTTGAAGGGTATTTTGTCTGGCAGTCATGAATCTGTTTGACAATCTGGAAACTAATGCCCAAACATATTTCAAGACACGATTAGAAATGACAAAACAGTCTGAGGAGGTGACTAAAACACACAGTGCGCCAGTAACAGGCCATTAAGCTGACAGCTAAGGGATGTCAAGAGTCCAAGTCATATGTCAATATTCTTCTAAATCCCACAAGGTATTCTCTGCAGTTACCATGTATTTATTTTTTAAAGATTTAAAGCATGTTTTCTTTTCCACACATAGGTTTCACATGAGAAAGTGAAAGGGGTATGATAGAAGCATTGAATGCAATTTCCTGAAAGAAGTTGGTCTGTAATCTAAAAGCTTCTGCTCTATGGCTTCCTACGTCTCTTTTCCTCCTCTCTATCAATTGCCAATCAACTCATAATTAAAACAAACATACATGTATGTCCTTAAACATACATATATGTCCTTAATGCTCTGAAAACTTTTCTGAATTCCAGAAATAACTTTCTTCCATCTCTAAAAGAGGGAGGAAGAATCAGACCTTCTCTCAATTCACCCTTTCTTTCCATTAAAAAGGGGAGTTTACAAGCAGAGAATGATATCAAGTGCTATCCTGAAGCCCCAAAAAGCAGGGGCATCTGCTGTGCCTGCCACCCATGTCCCTATACTATAGACTTTTCTTTCCAGTGTTTCCTGAATCCAGAGAGACAATGCCCAATCCTTTGAGAGGGTCTTAGTAGGGAGTACCTGGTGAGAAGAGTGTCTCCAGCCTGCAATCTTTAATGCAGCAAAGACCATTAATCCAGTGCAGAGGATTTTAACTACATTTCTTATCTAATGTGGGCTATACACTCATCTGCGTATCACCTTCACTTTCACATCATCACTACTTGCAGGAGCAGTGATAGGAAAGAAATTCCTAGAGACATTATTGTAAGAAACCAGAGTTCACACAAAGATCATCCCATAGGGTAAACTAAAATAGAAGTAAAATTTTAAAGACCCTAAAACACAAGATTAAAATTTTCAAATTTTCACTTATAGTTGTGTAACTATGAGATCTGAAAATGTTCAAGTGAAAATAATGATACCCAGAGGAGTTACAGATATCTGAAAGTTTACTGAAGTAAAACAAAGGTGTTTAACTTTTTATCAAGAACATCAGCATTCTTTTCTTTGGTTGCATTTACCTTAAATCTTCTGTTTAGTTGGTCCTTCCATTTTTCAACTAGACATCCATCAAGAAGCATCAACCTGAAAATTAAGAAATATGCACAAGTTATAGATATTTCTGATTTTATTTCCTGAGATGCCATTCCAGATGATTTAACACAGACTGGGGTTGAAATGCACCCACAGTTACTGGTACTGACAGTTTTTATGTATGGGATGACAGTATGCCATAATTTTCTCTGTGTGTTTGTGAGAAGAGCAGATTAAACTAATGTCTTTCACTTCTGAATTAAAAAAAAAAAAGCAGCTGTTTCACATGCACCAGTTAATACAGCTCAGCTGAAAAAGAGTGGTATAATTATCTGATAAGTTATAATTGTATTCATTTCTACCTATAAATACTCAAGGATGACATTACTTGTTTCCTACATCTAACTCCTTAGTGAGTGCTTGAAGGTGAATTTGGAAGATATCTGGTTAGCGATACTTGCCTGCCAATGAAATCTGGCTAGCTCCTGCATGAAAACACTGAGCCTAGGTGTTATGAACACAACAAAAATGTGACTATTACATGTATATGCCTTAAACAGTTCCCAAAACAGTTTATTCTAAAGCAGTCTGATGTCACACCTTCTACGTCCCAATCTAGAGACAACCTTTTAGGGTTTTTTTGTTTGTTTGGTTGAGATATCAGGCCTTAATATGCCTTAATATAAATTTCACTAAAACCCTGGGGGTTTTTACTTAGACACCAGTGATGGCTGGAAACACCAAAACGTTGTTATAAATGCACACAACATCACCCAGCTCTGTTCTGGCTGGTGAAGGTTAAACAGTGTAGCAGGGCTGAACTACAGTTTCCACGAAGAGTGTTGCTGCTCTTAGCAGCTCAAACACAGCACAAAATGCTGCCTCTCATAGTCATTAGCCACTGTGCATCCAGTGTGACCAAACAGAACAGGCCTAACGTGACTGCAAACCCTGGAGAATCAGGAGCAATGTGTTGTACATTTCCTTTTCCTTCCGAGGAGATATTAGAGAACTAAAGTACAGGATTGACGCCAAGGCCACATTGCCATGAATGAAATCACAACATGGGGAATATCTGGCACAGCTTTGGTTGAGGTCAAATTATCCAGTGGGGTTCTAACCCTAACAACAGGCAATAGGTATTTTGCCATTGACTGCAGAGGAGGTGCAGCTTCCACCCATTTTGCCTCTGTCATTTTAAAAAGCTGCTGTAACTCAAAACCTTCTGTTTGCGTGCCACTGAGTTCAACAGGAAGCACATATAATAGTTTATGTTTCTTTTTCAAATCCATTTTAGTACACTATATGAAATTAAAAACCTCAATGACCTTTAAAAACCATCACAAGATATTTAGTGAATCGCATGTTTTTCCATAATAATGGGGATGCAGATTGTGATCTTTGACTTATGAAATCTCCCTTTCCTAACAGCCTCCAGAGTATCCTCTCCAACAAAGCTCTGCAGCCCAGAGCTCCTCCATCGCAGTTTTGGTCATGGTCCTTCTACATGAGTCACAGCTTGTATCCCTAAAATGACTAACACGAATAGAGGGCTCTACATTAATATTTGTGAAATACATCCAGACCTGGAGGGGCAAAAGTGCTGGGCAGTAATAAAATACTGTGCTTGCTAGCTCAACAAAAAAATAAAAGTTAAAGCAATAAGGTATCAGATGGCAACTTTTAGAAACACCTATGAATCGCTTTCAAAATATCAACAGAAAACTCATTAAAAATATAGATATGGCCCATCACATCCTGTATGTAGATGTTCCATGGTCCTTACATCTGCGTATGACCAATTAACAGCAACATCACCGTCTGCAAAACCAGGCCTGCACATTTTACATACAACCTTGACTCCAACCCACAACACACAGGCCTACACAGAACCTAAAACATCACAGCCTGTCCTGCTGGCATCAACTGGTGCATTTGGGGTGCTAATGGGGATGAGATGTCCCCTTCTGCCTCAAGGAACTAGGGAGAAAAGGGAGCTGTGATTCATCACTCCTTGCCCTCCAGACCAGCATGCTGGATTTCCTTCCACGCCTGGGGCTAGGCTGACTGCCAGAGGAAAGGTCTGGTAAAGTTAGTTTTGTTTTGTTTTTTCTTTTAATAATACAGCAGGACTGGCAAGCTGCTCTGAGAGTATTTACTTTTCATCTGCCATCCAGGAGCTGGAGCTCCAACGGCTGCAGCTTTGGCTGGTCCCAGTACAGCTGTGGGATCAGAAACATCTTGCTGATGGCACTGATCCAAAGTATGGATAGGCCAACGGAGGAGGCCTGGCTCTGACTCCAGCAGCTCTGCTGAGAGAAGATGTGTATCATCTTCTGCCCACTCCCTTGGTGAGACAGAATGATGCCTTCCACGTCATCCTGCCAACACAGACGATGATCTACAGCCACCATTGGGCTTGTTGCACACAAAGCAGCTCATCCCTATGGAAAGTGGTCCTGGCAAAACACTCCCAAGTGGGAGGTGCCTCAACTGCTGCATGATGCCTTATCAATATGCTGCCAGCACCTAATGCCACCAGATTTTATGCTCTTTGTGCGAGCCAGGTTTTGTAAACACCACATCATGGTGCAGAGCTGAGGCTGATGAAGTGGAAAAAGTCGGTTGTGAAGGTAATGGAAACATGTATGTGGATGATGCGTTATCCTAAGAAAAACTATCAGCAAAACAAGCCTATGAGGAAGAAGGGAGCTTTGCTGGTCCTCCTTCCCATCTCTCACAGCCAGCTCTAACACTTTTCTACACCACATCATCAGGGCTCACCTTGAGCGCCACTCATAGCACATGATGAGAACATCCTGCTTCGGCTGAAGAGGTGGGCACTGGCAGGAGGAATTTGTAAGAAGAGGCACTTGGGACAGAGGAATTGGCGTTGAAGACTTGAGTATGTCTTTGACTTCAACCACAGTCGTTACCTCATTGCAGTTCCCTCTTTCTACGCTTTTTACTTTAGCGTGAATGACTGCAAATAGAAAAATAGAGGAATGAGAACAATAAACAGTCTTGGAAATTTAAACACATCTCAAAATTAAATAAAATACACTAAATTGGAAGCTGTTGTTTTGGTTGTGAAACTAGAACTACTTCTGCCTGTGTGGGCATGAACAGTGGCTTAGAATAACAGAGGCCTGATCTTGATTTGGTTTTCAGTAGGACTGTTGACAACTGTGAAATTAAACATGTGCTTAAATCTTTGCCAGATTAGGCCAACCAATCCTGCCTGGAATCACACACACAAACAGCTCCTTCAACTCACACTTGAACAACCCTTTGCATAAATCCGACCCATTCTCCAGCCATATCTGGCTATTTCTGATTAAGTAATGAATAATTTACCTCACAGACAGTTGTCATGAATTCAGTCTTTTCAATAATAAATTTACTTCCTGTAAACTGGAACCAGGAAATATAGTTTCTTCTTGAATACAAGAAACAAGGGAAGGCTTGAAACAATAGTCAAAAAACTAAGAGGCTTAAGATTGACATGATTTACTTGAGCTATATTTTTTTTCATCTTTTGCCTTTGGATTCTCTACCAGTAGTGAGATCCTCATATAAATGAGACACTGAAACAGATTCTTCTGACTCTGTATACATAATCATTTGTATTTTTACCTTTCATTGAGGAAAACTGCATGTCTGCATGGATGCAAGAAGGTGAAACTGTGTAGATTGCTCTGAAATGATCCGTGGCTAACTTTGTACCTACAAATCCTGACATTTCCTACCACTGCAGCATTTCATCCCTTCTGTCTTGTGAGAAATACCAGATCCAATAAATTAAGTATGATTTTTACATAAAGGACCATGTCTCTACGAAATGTCAACATAGAAAGGGTTCTACTGCCCAAAAATTCTTCGGTGAAAGAAACATGAGAAGTGTACAGACCACAGGGTGATCAGCTTGCATAAATGCTGCCCCTGCCAGCCACCAGGTCAAAAGCCTTCAAATGAACCTCATAACATTTGGAATAAACTTCACATGGAGAAAACAGGAGACCAGCACTTTTAATGCGGTCTGGGGATTATGTGCTACCTTTATCAGGACATGTATAACAGACACAAACCACACGAGGAATTTCAGCTTGGAGACTCACAATCCATTTTCAAGTCGGATTGGTTCTGATAGCTAAAAGTACAATTTGGCTGTGTGTCTTATATTAAAGGGTTTCAGAAAAAAATTGATTTTCAACTCATTAAATCTCGTCCCTCTGTTCATTTTCCATATGAACAGGCCTATTTATCTCCAAGGATGCTGAATAAAAATTTACATCTCAGAAACAAAATCTTGATTTCGCAAATTCAATGGAATCAAATTTTGGACACCAACATACAGGTTTTACTCAAGGAACACTCCCACTGGAATCACTGGAATCAGAATTTACATTTCTAACACCTGTCTTTCATTTTGGAATGGTCATTTTATATCACTACTTTTTCATGTATTTCACACAACTGTGGAAGCTCATTGTTCCACCTAAACATAGCACTATGTTGTACTGAGACAGATCAAGGAATTATATGAAAAGAATACATCAGATAAATGCACCAAAATGTTATAATGAACAAAAAATTGTACAATTACCTAAGCTAGATAGTCAGCTTGATTATTCCCACCAAACATGCTAATGAAGAAGCAAGTAACTACAAACTTACTTTCATTTGATATCAAACAAATGGCCGTTGAATGATATAATAACCCTACTGCAGAAGAACTGGATAAATGACTTGAGAAAAACCTGCCATCTGAGAAAATGCCCATGAAGTGCAAAATGCAACAATGCTGCATATTAAATTCAAAGTTAATAGGGGTTTCTATTGACATTAGAAGTGTTTAATCTGGCATTTATCTAATCTTAATTAGAGTTCCTCCTGACTCACACCATCAGAAAACTGAGCTGGAGGGAAGCCAAGGGGGAAGAGGGGTGAATACTTATTTTTATTGCCAATATATCATGCAACATAAAACTATCGGCCATCTCCTTGGCTGGATGGTGCAAACTGTCACTGAATTAATCTCTGACAATTCTGCACCAGACAGAACACTGGCTAGTAAAGTAAAAGCATATATGAATTTCTAAAAACTTTTTACCTTTCTGCAGCTGGTTCACATTTACAAGTTTTCTTTGAGTAGCAAATCCCTGTTTATTCTACCTGATGGATGAAAACAGGAGCTGGCCAAGCGGTCACGCTCACATCAGACGTAATTGCTTTTACTAGAGTGACCTTTGCAGCAGCAACCACCCTTTCTGCAGAGTAACCTGTTGATTTTGGTGCACATTACAGACCCTTCACTGCTTTTGTCAGAAACACACCATCATCTGTGTGATTACTACTACTGCCTGCACATGGTGTGTGCTGGAGGTGGATTTTGGAAGAGGACAGCCAGGTATCTCCAGGCAAACACCCACTTGGAAAGGCTGTGCTGGAGCAGTCTTCTCATGCCACACTTGCTGGATGGCGCCCGGTGTGGGCTCAGTACCCACACAGAGCTGCCTGACTCGCAGGGACACAAGGAGGCTGTGGGACAGGCAAAGTGAAGCATTTTCCCCCGTGCACTTACTGTAGCTGTAGTTCTTGGCCAAGTAGGTTGACAGCGTAGGCTTTGTCTTTTTGCACCTGCACCGCTCTTCAAAGGAAGAGAAGGGAGAAAAGTTGAGGGGTGTCAGAGGGACCCTGTCTCCGGGGAGGTGGAGGCGGGGGGTCGTCCAAGGCTCACCCTGGCCGCGGCTCCTGCAGTCAGGCTCCAGGAGTCTGTCCGGCACCATAAAGCCCTGTGTGAATTCCGTCCACTTCACATCTGCAAACAGAGGTGCGTCAGGAGTGAAAACTGTCCGTAGAGGCTCCAGGATTGGAGCGTGAGGGTCCCGCAGCCCCCCCGTCCCACCCCGGGGCGTCCCGCGGGCGTGGAGGGAGTCCTCCCTCCCACCGCCCGCTGCCCCCAGGGCTCTCACCCTCCGGCACGTCGGTGACGATGGCCTCTGGGGAGATGCAGACACCGCGGTCGTAGACGGGGAGGTCGTCGCAAGCCAGGCTCTCGGGCCAGCTGTGGTTGTAGCGGCGCATGATGGGCTCGCAGCCGTCGCGGGCGCGCTGGCAGACGGAGCGGCACGGCTTGATGGGGTCGTAGAGGAACTCCAGGGTGCAGATGGGGGCGTACATGGCGCAGAGGAAGAAGGGCAGGACCGGGCTGCAGCCGGTGGCCACCAGCTCCTCGTACTGTTCGATAGCGAGGACGGCGTTTTCCTGGGTGCTGTGGTGGAGGTGGTTGGGCATGCGGGTGATGTTCCAGGGCATGGAGCGGCACATGGGGATGCGCACCGCCTCGCACGGCGCGCCCTGCGCCCGCGGGCTCACCCGCAGCCACAGGGACACCGCCACCAAGGCGCGCAGCATCCTCTTCCTCCTCCTTCTCCTCTTCGTCCGCCGCCGCCCCTCGGGTCCCGGCGGCCGAAGGGCGCGGAGCGGCGCTGCCTCCCGGAGCCCTGTTGCAGTCAAGTCGCGGGAGCCGCCGCGCCGACAGCCATGGACATCGCGGGACCGCATTTATACCAGTGGCACGAGTGACGTGGGGCCGATCGCGCTCCCTTGGCAGCCCCGCTCCTCCGGGGGGGTGGGGGTGTGCGTGCATGTGTGCGTTTTGCTGTGCAGGCACGGTGACATCACCTCCACCCCGTTTAATCCCTCGGCGACATCACTGCGTCTCTCGGCCGCGGCTCCAGCTCCGTTTCAGTTTTCATCTGTGTCATAAATTCCTTCAGGTGGAAGAGGGGGCGGGGGGGAAGGAAACCCAAACCCCACAGTTCTGCCGCGGGGCTCTGTGCTCCGGCGCGGGGAGAAAGAAGGTGTCGGTAGGGACCGCGGCTCCTTCCCGCGGCGCTGAACTTTGTACGCCGCGTTTTCTCAGAGGAGAAGAAACTTTTTGCGGGCTTGAGGGAGCTCCGGCGGCTGTTCCCGACGCCTCCAGGGGGTTGCAGAATTCCCACCATGAGCTCGGCACGGACGGGGAAAGGCGTGAAGCGGACGGGCGGACAGACGGGAGTAGCAGCTCGTGGCCCGGTTTGCTCGGGACAGGGGAAGCGGAGGCGGCCGAGCCGAGACGGGACCGGCGGCGGGGCCGGTGTGGGGCTGCTGTGCGGGCAGGCAGCCCGCCGCTCCGCTCCCCCCGTCTCTGCCCCCACCAATCGCATTTGCACACGAGTGGAAGAAGGGGTTTCGAACTTTTCCCAAGCTATTTTATATTTTTCTTTCCTTGGTGCTCCACGCCCCTGGAGCAGCGGAGTGGCGTGCCCAGGCGGGGGCAAAGGGCTCCCTCACACCCCACTTCTGCTCCCCCATGCACGGAAAGACCTCCGGGCGCTTTTTGCAATGTGGGAAGTCTGCTCCCCAGTCTTTGAGGGCCCCGCTGAGATAAGAAGATTAACTCCACGCCAGGCTATCCCAGTGACCCGAGAGAGCCCCAGCGTGGGTTGCAGCTCCCGGGCCTACCCCGGCCAGGTACCGCGGTGCCACAGGTGTTGCCCACTGCAAATGCAGCAGAGCTGCAGAGACGAAGGATCTGGGGGGCACAGCCCCCCTCCCCTCAGTGGGTGAGGAAAGCGCATCCAGAGCAGGCAGGGAACAACAGATGATAAACCTAGGAGAGCAGTGGGAGATGAAGAAATGCATGGTGATGGAATGCTTGGTGACACCGTCCGTGGGGAGGCACTGAAATTCCCCCCTCGAGCGCAACATTAAAGCAGTTTGTCCCAGCAGGTCCTTCCTATTCGCGTATCCCCTCCCTCCCCAAGCTCACGCAGAGCGCCCAGGGCTTGAACTCGCAGCTGCCCCTCTGGGCACCCCTCGCGGAGCAGTGGAACCCCGACCTTCCCGGTGCGGGGAGGGAGGCGCGGGAGGGCCAGGGTCGCCTGTCGCCGCCTGTGGCCGCGCTGCCCCGTGGCCGCCGGTGC
>VYZT01026400.1:159115-209278 GCA_013400735.1 Pomatostomus ruficeps
GCAGGGCCGGGGCCGGGGCCGCCGCTGCGGCTGCTGCTGCTGCTGGGCGTCCTCCTCCTGCTGCAGGGCGGTGCGGCGGCGGCGGGGGCCGAGCCGTGCCAGGCGCCGGGGCAGTGGGAAGGGCGCACCGTGTTCTACGAGCACGGCTCGGGCCGCAACACGCGGGCCGCCGTCTCCTACGACGGCCCCAACCAGCGCCTCCGCATCCTGGAGGAGAGGAAGGCGCTCATCCCCTGCAAGAAGTAGGTGGCGGCGGGACCTGCGGCGGGGCCGGCCCGGGCGGGGCGGTGAGGGTCGGCACCGAGCCCGGAGGCGCCTCCCGGGGGTGTGGGGTGATGTGGAGCCGGGGAGGAGGGGGGAATCTCCCTCGGGCCCCGCGTTGCCGGCGGCACCTCCCCTGCGTGAATCCGGGGAGAGCGGGACGCGGACGGGAGGCAGCGGCGCACTGGGAACATCTGGCGCTAGGAAACCTGTCACCAACATGGCTTGGATCCGTCCTCCGTATAGATACATATATCGAGGGAGAGATTTATGATCTCCTTCAGAGAGATTCCCGCCTCCCAGCCGTTTTGCTTTTTAAATGGAATTGGAAGCGAACCCAGACATACACAAAATGTGAAGTATAATGGGTATCATGAGGTATAATGAAGAGGTTATACTCAAACGTGAATAATGTTATGGGGGGAGAGGGAAGGTTCTAGCTCAGTAATTTGCTGATAAGTTTGAGTTACGTTTTACAAGTTCTCTGGGCTCTCTTGGTCCTTGTCGGTGCTTGGTCCTAAGTCATTGCAAGGGTGTCAGGATGCATCCATTAACTGTGGTACAGTGCATTCATTCCTATTGCTCAGACCTGCGGGACCTCCCTGTTCTTCATTTATAGAGGATGTATCTATTAAGCCCATAACTAATCCCAGAAAATCCCTGTGTCATTGTGTGTTTCTTGATTTGCTGAAAAACAAATGTAAAAAAAACTGAGGGAAGAAGAAGAGCCTCTTTTTTTCTCCTCAATCTGCTAAACTCAGGTTGGGTGGTAGAAATGATTGGCCTGGAGAGGCCTTCCTGAAATGAGACATTTCTGGCTACTGAGTGTCAATTGCTTTCAGACAGCATGTCAAAACATACCTGCCAGAGTGAGGATAGCCAGTCTGCCCATACCACCGCCTCTCCCACCTACGAGTTGTTCAAATAATAATAGTCATCAGTTCTGGGGATGTGTGAGATGAGGTGAAGACCAGCCTACAAATGCTGTATCATCCAAACTAATGGTCTCTCCTGTTAAAAGATCAATACTCCTTTTTGCTGCCGTCTTTATTTCCTGACAATCAATTTCATACCAACATCGCTTAGTAATTGTCTTAATCTTTCCAAAGCATATGCTCTTCTGTGATCGATTCTCTCTAAATCCCCTGACCGTCTTAGAACTGTTTTGTGTGTTTCATTTCCAGGCTTAGCTTTTCCTCATTGTAAGCTTCTTTCATTACTGTTTTTGCATAGGAGCCATATGAAGAATGTTAAAAACAACATACAGGTGGTTGCTAGTGGTCTGCTGACATAGAGCATAGAGTCTGACACTGGCCAAGGGGCCAAGCTCATACTTCCCTTCTTCTGCAAGGTCCTAGGTCGACTCTCATGTTTGACAAGCATAAAACCATGCTACAAAGCCTGATGCAAGTCTTTTCTAGCTTCTAAGTTGTACTGCACTCATTTCTTCAAGCTTATGTTTATTTTATTTGAAATCTTTATTTTGAGATTGAATAATTATTCTACATTTTAGACTCTGGGCCAGATTTTGTCTTTTGCCAAGATCTTGTCTTTTTACGTTTTTGATAAATACCTGCTCTGGATGCAGTTTTGTCTGGGTTGATAGGGCTAGAAAGAGGCAGAGTGCAGACAGGTGCACTTGTTGATTTTTCCTGTGTTCAATTTTTGTTGTAGACAATTTCTGACTTCAGGGATCTTTATTGTTTCCAGGCTGTCCATGTTTTCTGCCATCCAAAACTGGAGAGGGGTTTTGTTATATGTGCAGTAGTGTCTGCTCAGGGCATGACCCAGCTTCCATTGAAGTCAACAGAAAGTCTCCCATCGGTTTCAGTATGTGTTGGATCAGGTCTAGAATTGTGATCACAACCTCATTTCACTGTGGACACAGTGAGTTGTAAACTGAAGCCTTCAGAAGTTAGAGGCAAAGGGATTTATCCTGTCTTTTGAAAAATAACCTCTCCCCCACCCTGCTTTGATATTGACAAAAAAGGGGTAATTATGCCGAGGCAATGAGTACAAAATCAACAAGAAAAATATTGTTGCCCTGGTCTCTCAGGAGATTTCAGTCCAAATTCTCACATTTTGCTCCTATCAGATGTAGCTTATGTGCAGCAATCATGGGTTGGCCAACAACCACATTTTTCTACAAAGCATTTTCTGAAGCTTGCAAATGTGGACCTTAATCAAACACAGCCCTGTTTGAGTTATTGGGTGAGGTTAATCAAGGACACAAAGATTTGCCTCTGTGGAATGGCTTGCAGGCTCAGAACCGCAGGAAAACATGAAATTTTCAGGTTTTATTGTAGCTATATGTTTCAAATTCATGTGATTTGCTATGTGGCATTTTCATACCTACATCAACCCAGTAAAACACACCTACCTCAACTCCAGAAAGGTAGCCATAAGGTAAACATGCAATGGCTGCCTCATTAACATCACTTCTTTGCCTGTCAGTTGTGTCGAGATCACCTGAGCTGCGGTGGCCACACTGGTGATGACTGCCCGCTCCCCAGTGTCCAGCTGCACGGTGTCACCTGCCGCCTGGGCACACACCTCCTTTGCCAGACAACCAGCAGAGCCAGCTCCTTAGAGAACTCACAGCTCTTGTTTCAGCCAGCTTGTTGGGTGGATGTTTCTGTAGGTCACACAGTTGGCTGCCCATACTCTGGCTCAGAGTGTAAAAACTACCAACAGTGATCCTAGGCTGAGATTTTTAGAGGGGAACCTATTCCAGTTGGATTCATTACTGGGCTTTCTTTTTCAATTCTTTCACAGACCCAGCCTTAGCTACACTCTGCTTCTTTTGTTTTCTCCAGCATGCCTTGCCCTTGTTTCTTTCCCCTTCAGGATCAATTTTTTGGGGATAGACAAGGTGGGCAGGGACAATTCTAAGGTTTTTGTAGTCCTCAGCTGATACTGATACCAGAAAAAGAGAAAGGAAAACAAACATTTAGTATATTGTGCTGTTTCCCATTTGTAATGGGTTATTCTGGATGTAATGTGAAAGGGGAGCACTTGAAACAGCTCCCCAGAGCTCTTGAGGCAAAGCTGTGTTCATGCTGTTAAACACAGAACGTGTTTTTTAAGCCTTTATTGTCTGCTACCTGAAGTTTCTTCCTTTTGTGATCTCTGGATGTTAAACCTTCCCCGCGCTTGTTCAACCCTCTGTTGGCCTCTTTCTCAGGACACTTCACAAAATAGGTAAAACACCAGCATGACTGCAGTTGGGGAAAGAGTTTCTTTTTAAGGTAACTTCTAATGGTGTAGACTTGAATATGGCATCACTGCAAACTCGTGAGAAATCCTGGCGCAAAAAGGTCCAAACGAAAAATCCTACTGACTGCAATGTGACCAGAACTTCTTGTCATCCATCACCTTTCATTTTCTTGGAGAAACAGAGCAAGGGGTGTGCTCTTTGGCACTGCTGAAGCCACTCAACAGGTGTTAGTGCTCAACTATGAAGAAAGAAAAGTATGAAGTGAGGAGCAGAGCAGAAATAATGCAGGTGGTGGTTGAGAGCTGGAGTAAAACTTGCCACATGTATTCACAGAGATTCACATTTATCTTCCATACTATTTTCCACAGAAAGATTTTCAGGGAACGCCCGATAACAGATTGTCCTATGAGAAATGTGATCATGGGAAGATAAAACATGTCCATGTGGTCAAGAAAGTCAGTAGGAGGAAGAAAATGCTTTTTTTGTTCTTCTTCTATGCATGTATTTTAACAGTAACCTCCTTGGCCTATTGTACAGTACTTAGCACATTGAGATGCCTTTGTATTTGAAACTGTTAGGGTCAGTGTCTTAAAAACTGTAACTGCTCAGCAGAAGGACAGCCGGGAGGTATCCTATCAGTGTTAATTTAAAAACAGCACTGCACGTTGTTAAATTCCTTTAGTCCAGTCATACTTGCAAAAGCTAGGCACAGTTAAGGGGAGGATAAACTCCTCAGCTGGCAACACAAACTGCTGGTGTGAAGAGGAGTGACAAAGCTATGTTCAGAGAAATAAGTCTCTTATTCTGGCAGGCTCTTTGCCTGCGTGTGTCAATCGCTGACCTTGACTGAAGAGAAGCAGCAGAAGGTCAGGTGCAAATATGACAGCATTCGTTTGGAGAAGAGGTGATGACTTTTCAAGATAAACAGAGTGTGGGCACGTGTGTCTGACTTAACTACTTTTTAGTTGTTTTAGGATGTGTGATTGTAAAGGAAAAAACAGCGGTGTCTGACCTATTAAAATCATATAATCCATCCGTTCTGTGGTCATTGTGGTGACTCAATAGGCTAAGTATTGAGCTACCCTGAGCAACTGCAAATTTGTTTCCCAGACTTGGTTTTGGGAGTGGTTTCTGCAGTTTAATGTTTTGGGGAATGAAAAACTGTCATGGGTAAAAGTTTCAGAATTGGCCAAGTTGCCCAGGAACCCAAGTCCCATTTTTTAAGACTATGTAGAATGTGCAGACTTGTGAGACCCTTAATTTGCAGTGAAACAGAAATGAATTTTCAGCAGTTTCTTTAAATGTAACCTGAGTTGAGATCTAAAATTCTTCATAAGCTGCTGTGTATATAACTCACTTCTGAGAACAAGAACTGAGGGAAGGTACTTAGATCTCCTACATTTACTTTCCTCCTGTAGATGTCAGGTTGTTTCAGGTGCCTGCTGCTGACAATGACAGTGAGTTTGGAAAGGTGGCTTCGGAAAGCTGCTGTGCTAGATGCACACTGACAGGCAGATGCCAGGCAATCACCTGAGGCAAGCCTCAGTTGTTCTAGTGAGAGTCGTGTGATGGGGTACAGAGGGTTGGCTGTACAAGCCTCAATTTCTACATTCCCATCATAAGCCCATTCACAAGTCAGTTTACTGAGTGCCTCAGTGATGATCTCTCCCAAGGCAGCTGGTTCCTTGGAGAAGAGCACTGTGCTGGGAGGGAACTGTGGTCCATGAGGGCTGCGTGGAGGAGCATCTCGTCTCACTGTTCATTCTGTTTGTTTCTGCCTACAGGCAGCAGCAGTCATTCCCTTTTCCAAGTTCTTGGTCTTCTTGCTAGTCGGCCAGGCTATACAGTTCAGGAAGGCACTGGAGTTAATTGCCTTTGTTGTTACAGGTGGGCTGGTTGGGAAGAGATTAAAACACTGCTCAGGGGAGGCAGTTGAAATTCTTCAGCCATGGAACTGCAGCAGTAATGAGCAAGTGGACTCTGTTAGAGGAAGTTGGGAGCTGTTTGCTTAGCAAAGCTTTTCCTGTCTTGTGTCTTGTGCTTCAGCATCTTTGTTGGTTTTGAAAAAATAATAATAATTAAACAAAAAAAACCCAAAAAAAACCCAAAAAAAAAACAAACAAAAAAACCCCAAACAAACAAAAAAAAAAACCCAAAACCTGAGTATTAATAAAGCAAATCCAATGCTTTGAGATGGCTGTTCGGTTTAGTGCAGTGCTCTCAAAACCACTGTTTATGCTAAGTACTCTGGAGCCATTTCGTATGATACCAAAACACAGCGCACATCCAAACTGAACAAAATAAACTGGCTCTTAAATTCAAAATAGCAGAATCCACAAAACCCTTTAAAGCTAGAGAGAAAATGTGGATAAACAGTGTCCAGTGACCCCAAATTGATAATTTGCTGGAGCGCTGGTTGCTGTACTTACAAACGACACTCACTGGGGTCATTACTACCACATGAGTTATCAATATTGTTTACTGGATGTTCCTAAAAAAGAGAGGTTTTCATTAAGAAGTTCTGTTTTTCTAAAAGACATTGATAAATGATAGTCACTAACACCATATTGTGCTTGATCCTAGTGGATATTGGCTTAAGCCTTTTATCCATCTGGACCCTTTAAATTTAGGGAAATACTTCTTTCTTCCCTCTTATCGTCTCTTGCTTCTCTATTTGAACTTTTTGAAATAATGTGTATTTCCATTGAAACTTACAGCTCATTCTGAACTATTGGACATTACCGCAAAAACTTAAGGCAAAACCAGGACTGCACTGAAAATATAATATGCCTACATCTCTGTAACTTAGACCAGGGGATGAGTGTTTTCAAAAGATAAATCACTGTAAATTTTATTCAGGGCTTTTATTCTCTTCTTTTTTTTTTTTTTTTTTTTTTGGTAGAGATTTAAAGTGGACGTAATAGAGAGAGATTCAGTGTTCTGTGGTCGCCGACAGCTGATGGTGACGTAACTGTACAGCTAAACAAACACAATGAAAGACATCTTTATATTCATGATCTTAATTTGGGCTCCATTCAGCTTGAGACCTGATGCAATTCAGATGTCACAACTGACAACATCACACCTATTCCCGCAGGACCAAAGGCCACTCATCTGAAAAAGTATCTCCTCTGAAGGATAAACCAGAATTTTCTAATATAGGGTTTCTGTAAGGTAAAAATAATGTTTCTTTTCCAGATGGAGACCTGATTTGTTTTGCATATCAACAGGCTTATCCATTTATTAACTGCATGGGTTAGGTTTTCAACTGGATGACATTTTCCCAGACAAGTGAAGTCAGTGAAATGGTACCTTACTATGCCTTTATAAGTATGCCAAGTCATTAGTTGATGCAAAATTGAAAGGTATGGTTCAGGTATTCTTCTGTCCTCTCCATTTTGCTATGAACTAACTGGTGGCTAACCTTAACAGGGCATAAAAAATAATACTGAGCTATTCAGACTTGAGCCCATCCAGCTGTGAATCTGTGTAACTGCAGCAGCAACAATCCAACTCCCGAACCTCATCTTGGTCAGCTTCATCCCTGCCTTCAGATGACTTTCATCTTGGCATTACCTGTAGATTTGCAAGGAATTGCATGCTCAGCAACTTGACGAGTTCTCTCTCATGAAGTATTTTTACCTGTTGCTCTTCTTTACTCAAAGGGGAAATTATTTTCTCCTCCGAAGTGTTTTCAAGGCATGGTATAGTGTCTGACATGCTGGGGAGGGGATGATGTCTGGGTAAAACAGGGCCACTTTGTGCAATATTTTGGCTCTTCTAGAATAAGGAGCATTATGCCCGGCGTGGCATTGCATAACGTGAAGGTACCAGGGGCCAGTGAAACTTCTCCTCACCTCTGCCAAGCAGCCCTGTTTCTTTCAGTTGTTGTTGTTTACTGCCTCACTTTCTCAGCCCCGGGGGAGATGGATGGATGCTGACTGGAGATCTTAGATTCCACAGGGAAATTCTGTGTTGTCCTGAGGCTCCAGAGGATGCTTTTTTGCCTGTGTCATAGTCACTCTCCCATACCTGAGGGTCATGGGCCAAGGACAGGATTTTCAGCCAAGAGCTTGTTCCCATGTGTGAAAGCATGAGCGGTTCAACATTGGAGACAGTCTTTGTTTTAAGCAGTGTATTAATTTCTGGAGCTGGTACCTCTTATACTTTCATACCCAGGAGTAAATTGGGAGTTTCCAACAGCAGCCTAAATGTCCTTGTCCAAAACCTGATTTGTGACAGGTAGTAGTAAGAAAGAAGGAATCACTTGTTTTCATCTGAACTCATGTTTCATAAATAAAGATCCCTGGCAAACATTTATTTGAGAATCAGTTTAATCATTGTTTTGAGGGTTATGTGCACACATTTGGCATTATGTCCCACTCGATTATTAAAGGATGTTTCCTGTGTATGACAAAAAGTCAAAAAGGTGAGGTAACTTTTGCAATTCTTGTTTTGACTATGAGAATTTTATTAGCAAAATTCCTACAGTCAATAGGGTTGTTCCCATAACTTAGCAATGACCGTATTTTTGTTTTACAGATTTTTGTTTATGTGTTTTCATGATTTTAAAAATTTCTGGCATCGGAACATGAATTTGGCAGGCTATTTCTTCTTGTACAGTGTTCACACTGTAGTTACTACAATTTTTCAGTCTTTGGCTACTAAGAGTTCATGTGTCTGGGGAGCTACTTAGCTATTCATTCCATGAAAGCTTATTTTATCCCTTTCATTCCTTATGAAATTTACCCTTCCATTCTGGCATCATCCAGACTATGTTTTGTGGGCTAAATCCAGCCCAGAGGGAACTTCCATCCAGCCTTCTGCCTTTCCCCACTGAATAGCTCCTTGTTGGTTTATTGATTGTCTGAAATGTGGATCCCTCTGTGTTGCTGCCCATATGTCCATGTTGGAGGAGCAGAAGGGACTGGATGCACAGGTTGGAAATTACCTTAGTCAGTCACCCCTGTGGCTGAGGGCCAGTGGTGTACACTGCCATATTGAAAGAGTGATTGAAAATTCATGGTAATATGTGTGCAGATGCCACACTGCATGTGTATAGCTTATTCCTTTTGCATATGAACCTGCGTGATCTTGGGACATTATTAATTTCTTGTCTGACAAAAAATGACCTGTAGTATTCCAGCAGTTAAGAAGGTTTAGATTATCAGATATCATTGAGAGATACATTGAGAGATACCAAATTATGTTGATTCTGGAGCTCTGTCTGCCTTATTTTTTTGTAAATAAAAAAAGAACATGTTTCAAAACTTAATAGAAACACATGTAGAACTTCGAACCTGGCTGATTCAACCCAACTGTCCCCAAAGAGTGATCTAATAGCTACAGGTATAAGAGCACATAAGGTTTATGGTTCTAGACCAGTAGTAAAAATCTCGATTACTGCCTTCTTTGGATATTAGAAGGCTGAAACTTCCTTTGCTCTAGCTCTTCCCTAAATTATAAACAAAAACAATCTCTTCATTGCAGATCAAATTATTTTTTAATATGAAGGATCCAAGAAGAAGCTTATCCTTAAGTTCATTAAACTCATTGGCCCTTCTCAAATGGAAAGTACTATTATCTACTTATTAGTTATCTTATTCTTTATATGTATTATTTTTCCTGAGGACAGTTATGAATGAAATGGGATCATGTGACTGATAGCAAACAATGCAGAAGACCAAAATTACCACATGTATTGCAATATCTCTTATTAAGGTTGCTTACTTCTTTACTTATTTAAAAAGTAACACTGTAATAATACCCTGCATATTTACCTTTTGGTCAGTTGAATAGTTCACAAGTAAATCATTCCAAAAACGGCTTCACTGACCCTTAGTGATTGGCTTTTAGTGCAGTAATGTGCTCTTCAGAATCTGTTCCTTTATAGCTGTTGCCAATCATTATTTCATACTTTAGAGTGTATGTTCAAAACGTGGAGTCAACTGCTTTAGCAGGAAGAGTTTTATGATGTCTGTAACTAATTTTTCAGGTTGTCTATTTGGAACAAACCATTTTCTAATGTACATTTTCTTAAGGCTTTAATGGAGTAAGATAAAAAGGCCCCCAAAACACATCCACATAATGTAATCCTTCTTATCAGCAGCATAAACAACAAAAACCTCTGTCTTCATTCTGCTCTGTTCTTACTCAGAGCTTGGGACCAATTGCAGTAAAAAAAATGTGGTATAAGATAGCAATGAAGATAAACCACTAATAAGACTTTCCACTGAGGTTTTGGTCTCTGATGTTACCCATCCTTTACTCTGTCAGTTCTGGTACTTTCACACTTAGCAAGCCTTAATTGGCTGTTCTTCTGTCAGTTCCTTGTGGGAATTCACAGTTGCTACTTCATCTGAAGATCAGATGGCTCAGTAGATACGGGGGCTTCTAAAATGTGTTGTGCTTTGCAATTTATTTTGGTGAACCCCTACACAGGAAAGCTGGTGTGACACTTGTATAGCTGCTAAACAGCTGGAAATTCCTCCTTAAGTAGTCTGTCTGTGTGGAAACCTACTGTTTGTATGATACCTGTTGTTTCAGAAATTCATGTTTCTGAGGGGGAATGATCAGATTTTCCCCAAAGTTTTCCAAGGGCAGTTTTGTGCATGGCAGTGCTAAAGGCTTTTACTCACTTGGGGCCCAGAGCCCATCCAGTGAACACAATGAAGAAAGATTTCATTTTTCATTCTTTCAGTATCCCCTAATACTATTTGCAACTGTGGATTTATCATATTCAGATACTTTTCTTGCCAGGAAACTTACGATTCTGCCATACTTCTAGGCAGCCAGCACGGGAAAGTTTACTCATGCTGTGCAGTTATGGTAATTCTCAGAGGATGTTTATTTGGAGAGCAGAATTCTGTACAGAATGAGGAATTCTTACTACAATTAGCTCCCAAGTTAATGTATCACTATTTAATTATATCCAGATTTGTTGACTTATATCTTCTGTACAAGGAATTAATTTCCTTTTCTTATCTCTGAGAGTATCTGGGAACTTTGAGCATTCTGGTCTAATGGAAGATATCCTTGCCCATGGCAGGGGGTGGAACTAGATGATCTTTAAGGTCCTTTCCAACCCAAACCATTCTATGATTCTGTGATTGGACATGTCCCTGTATCATTTTAAATACCTGTGCCCAAAACCACACAGGATTTGCAAAGCCAAACTGGTTTGTTACACTGTCTGTTCCAGAAAATAGTGGAAGGCACAAATTTGGATAACATGCTTGATAAAGTGGGAAGGTGAGGCATTTCCCATACTTTTTTTTATAGACGAAAAGAAAAAAGAATTAAGGAGAGTAAAAGGAGATAAGGTTATGAGAGTAGAGACACCCTATTGCATTAAGTTTATTCCCTTGTTATTGAAGAGGGAAAATGTAAGAGACCACATAATTGCCTCAACATAGCAGAAGATAAAAAATTGCAATTTTTTAACTTCTGCTCTGCCTATCTCTAAACCAAATCAAAGCATGAAGATACTGAGTCTCAATACATTTATGTGTATTCTTTGTTTATTGACATATTTGCATACATTTTTTGTTAGTTTCATTGAGTGTAAGAGTAGGTGACTTCACAACATATGTACATCAGAGCCAGGTTATTTTAAGTCCCTACATTCCTAAAGAAAGTAATCTAGTCTTCTGAAGAAGAAAACAGTTGGTCACTAGAGATGAAAGCAAAATTACTTACAGTGTAGAGATGTCCAGAGTACCCAGTCTGTCACATAAGTTGTGCTAACACAGTCAAGCCAGGTCCAAGTGGTGTACAGTCAGATTATATTTGAGGCATTGCCAAATGTAGGTACCACAACTGCTTAGCTGGAGCCTGGTACAGGGATCCATGGTGGGTCAAGTGGGACCTCCTGTGTTACTGTGTTTTGGAAGTCTAACACACATCTGAAACACAGTTTGGTTCTTTGGATTTCCTTCCTCTGAAAGAATGGAAAAATTCACTTACAAGCCTGATTCGTGCCCCCAGATACGTGAATGCAGTTTCAGGCTGTAAAACTCCATAGATTATTGTCATAGATAATTTTTGTATTTTTTAAAATGCCCCTTAAAATATTATGAAAAGTAAAAGAACATCTCATCGTTACCATACGTGTATGTTTACCAGGATCTTAGTACAGTGTATGAACAAACATCAAATATCAGGGAAGAAGTCAGCTCAAATCATGAGCCCAAACTGTTTATGCTGAAGTAGCACATGTAGAAATTAAGTTCATAGCAGCCTTCAGGTACAATGCCCTTGAGATACACCTGCAGTGTAGAGCACTGGGGCAGGCAGTGACAACACGAGGCTTGGTTGGTGCAGAAAGCTTTTTCCATTCTCTCTCCCCCTGGTTGCCTCAGTAGCAGCTCCCTCCCTCAGAAACCAATTTCCTATTCCCTCGATGAGTCCAACTACGTGGTTAATGCAATGCAGAGAACGTAGGAAGTCAAGTACCCCAAGCAAACCAGAAAACAAATGGATAAATGAAAGTGCTCCAAAGATTTCTCATAAGCAAATTCATTTTTCTGAGTTTCCATGCTTGCAGACTTGTACAGGTTTTGTCAAGTTAGCTGTAGCAAGTGACTACATTAAAAAAAACTCTCCCAAACAGGAGTTTTTATGACAAAAAGATGTTTCACATAATTTAAGTGTTTGCAGTTAAGGATATAAAGATGTTAATTACTTTCCCTAAAAACAAAGCTCAGAACACTATAAGGGAGAAGAACAAGAAATATCATGAAAAGACACAATACGCAAAAGTTGGCTAAAACTTGTGGAAATACATTTTTGTGTAGTTGACATGACATAAAATGTTATGTTTGCCTTTCAGCATCTCCTTATGTTGCCCATTTGAGATAAGTTGATAGCCATGTTAGGTTTTAAACATTTTTCAGCTTATTTTTTCTTCTAAATGGAACAGCTAATAAACATCCGATGCAGCATCTGTAAAAATCAGTAAAACTTTTCTGGCTGATTTCACAAGACTTCAGGTCAGGTTAATGTATAATTTTGGAGAAGGGCTTATAGAGCCAGATTTTTCTCTAATTACATAGCTGGTGGATGGAAATTGCAAACAGCAGCAGTTACATGAGGATCTGCTCTTATGATGTGGAAAGAACAATTGTCTCTTGACAATTGGAAACATGAGAGATGAGGGAGAGAAAATCTGATGGGCAGAAAGTGATTTCTGCTCATATTCTTCTCTGGGGAAAGAATTCAGGAGTTGCTTGTGCAGTCTTTGAATACAAAAAAAAATATGTAGTAAAATTGGGCACCTCAATTTTGCAATAATTACTTTGACACACTGAATTCTCTAAAAGACTGAATGCTGTCCCCCTGAAAATTTCCCCTTTTCAAGTACCTTCATGTTGAATGCTCAAAATAAGAAGCTGTTAAAAGTCACTGGTCAGTTTTGAAAATTTTGCTCATTAAATGTATAAAATAATGCAGTTAGAACAGGAAAAAACTGTAATATGCAAATATGAGACTGTGTAATTTTGAAGTAATTATAAAGTAATTTTCTCTCTTTAAAACAAGAGTTACTTTCATTTCTGTTATGATTATAGGAGTGGTAAAGGAAAAGACTTTTAGTATGCACAAAAGTTCTAAATTCATCTGATTAAGCAAAGCTCAAAGAAGGCTATGGCTCCCTGTGAGTGTATGTAGGACACTGGGCTCTGTGTCAGGAAAACACCCCAAAATTAGGTAAGCATACCAGTTTGCTAAAGACTTCAGTTTGTATTTGTGTCAGATGCTAAATGGTAAAGCTATTTCTGTCATGTTTTAAGCAGCATGGGTAGTCTAAACATGTTCAATAGGTCTAGTGACCTTTCCCTGAGTAATGGAAAACTTTCAGCTGTGCCAGTGTAGTATATTTATACCAATATTATTTACAGGTCTTGCCCTCCTTGCTGCTGCTTCTTGGAACTGTCCTCGAATGAAAAATAAACGTGTCAGGGGTTTAATACAATTGAAATAGCTATAAACATTCTTAAAAATAGAAATGTATGCTTAACCATGCTTCCTTTAGCTGATTGCAGTGTCTTCAGCAAGTGTTGTTTCTGTGATGGACTAACAGATAACCTGTGAAATAGTTCTGTATGAAACACACTGATGTGTGCCCTAAAGCAAGTGCTCAATAACTTGGAGACAAAAGTTTTGAAATGAATTTTCACCTATTAATTATTTATGTATTTTCAGCCCAACTGATTTTTGAGGACGTGCCAGTTTCTTGTGCTGCATGATGGATATTGCTTACAGAGGATTCCTACAAGCAGTAGGCATGTGGTGACTGCTGAAAGCCACTCCCCAGCCCCCAAAGGTGGAAAAGTTGTTGTCATAAGAAAAAGCACAATAACTCAATAGAGGACTAAAGAAAAACAGTTCTGTGAAGAGCAAGTTTAACAGATGGTTCAACCTTTTAATTATTCCCCATGAATGCTGAACATGTTTCATTTGACTCCAGTCAAATCTCACCAGTCCTGGTTTTAGACAGTATTTGTCTTTAATTCATTCAGGCACTGAAAACAGTGTAGTGGTGTAATTAGGGTTAATTGTGCAAGCAAACAGAGCTGAAGGTCATCAGTGTGCAGGAGTTGGCACCATCTCTCAAATTGCCATGTGAAATAAGATGGATCCCTCTCCTGGGACTCCTCAGACAGTGCCACTGTTGCATTTGGGAGGTCTCAGGAAGTCATCCCCAAAAGTTGTTCAGTAGTTTGGGAAGGTAGCAGTGTCAAGAATCCAGATCTTACAATATCAGGACTAATTGACTGAGCCAGTCTGTTACAAAAAAAAAAACCAGCAACCATCAGTATTCTCCAGTCACTTATGTGTAAGGGCTGGGAAGGTCTCCAAGTTGCCATATAACCTGTTCCTCTATCCTGGAGAAGAAAAGCTTTACATGGGTTGTCCCCGATCCCTGATTTTTTTATCAGTTCTTGTAAAAGCTAGACTGAAAAGAAGACAGACTTTTCCAGAGTATCTCCTAAGTAAGTCCTCCTTGCTTCAGGTGACGTGGAGAAAAATTGGTATTCATTTTTAGCTTTTGACATACTGGCCATCTTATCATCTTACCTCAGTCTTGCTGTTGTAGACTAAACATGCTCAGTTTCTTCATAGGTCCTGTTTCTTAAACATCCCACTGTCCTTGATGGTCTCTGGACTATATCCTGTCTGTTTATCTGTTCCCTTAAGTGAGGCATCCAAAACCAGGAGCATCTTCAGCATTCTGGTCTCATCAGGACTAAGCAGAGCAGAGTAAATGACCTCCCTAATGGACCAGAACTGTAAACTTCCCTTTCTAAATTATTACTATGTACTGCACCACTTCTCAGTGGGTAATGTGTTCAAAATGCCATTTCTTTACAACCATGGAGCAATTAACATCTTCCCTAATTAAATGTTTTCTTTCACACAGACATTCTATTCTTTCCCGTGATTCCTCTATTTGCACACTTTCAGTCAGTTCCACCTGGAATTTTAACACGCTGACCCATTGTATTTGAATTCAGCCATTAATTTATGCACTTGCCTAACAGTATTACTTTTGATTGAAAGCTGCTGAAGGAAGAAGAAAAAGACCTGCACAAAGACTTCTGGTTGAAATGAAGAAGTTATTTTTAAACTGGAGGTGGGGAGGAAGAATGAAGTTCAGTGCCACGGTTTCAGGTTGCATTTGTTTCCAGTGAAGTGAATCTCCATCTTTCGCAAAGTTTATTGAACAATAAGCTATACTCAGATCTTTGGATGGAGGTATTAGAAAACTGAAGAGTACCTAGCTTTCAGACTGTTGCGTCTGATTGTCTGGCCTGACTTCCAAACTCCCTTGAAAATAGACACAGGCTTCTTATTTTTTATGTTGGCCAGATATCAGAAAGACCTGAATCATTCCTCGTAAGGAAATCATTGCAGATGGAAGGTGGAAATCATTACATCTTGGGACAGCAATCTGGTACAAGCGTATATCCTCACAAATTTTTCCAGGGAATATTCCATCATGAAAGAAAAGTTTGCTTCATCAGAATAGGGACCTCTTCCCCATCTGTTCAAAAGGGCAATCTGTTCCTCAGACCTTTTCATTATTACTTTTTCATCAGGAATGCAAACGGAAGAGCAACTAACCAGCCAAGTATATGCATGATGGGATTTACAATCTCAATGGAGATCATTACACTGCTCCTGAATTTAGTGTAATCCCTGTTCATGGTACATGAAGCTCCTCCTCTGTTTATACACAGAAGTTGTGTAAGAAGCTGCAGTACTTAGTTCTAGTTGAAAAAAATTGGTTTTATATTTTATTACTGTTTTATTCTAAAGTATGTGTCTGGAAAAGGGAAAGTATTTAAATTTAGTTGCTTGTAATTAATTTTTAATTGTTATTTGTAATTACCAAATTTAAATTTAGTAATTTGTAATTCTTGTAAATAAGAATGTAATTCTCATTCTACCATGCCTTTCTGATGTTTAAAATAGGGGGCAGAGCTGACATTCGATTTAATATCCTGTCTCAGACCCTGATTAAGAGAAAGGAGTGGAAACTCCAGATAAAGCTGACAACTAGAATAATCAAATTATTTAGGTTGCAAATGACTTTTAGGATCGTTGAGTCCAAGAGTTAAATTAACACGACAAAGGCCACCACTAAACCATGTCCCTAAGCACCACGTCTTCAGGTCTTTTAAATACCTCCTGGGCTGGTTGTGCAAGTCATCCTGCCGTCTTTCAAACTGTGTCACAGCTTTCCTGCCACAGAAGGGCTTCCAGCTCCTCCTGCTTGCTGCATGTGCTGTGTGCATCTGTCATCCGTGTGGATGCGCTTCGTTTGGGCTGTTGATCCTGCCGCCTGTTTGGTGGGCGGAAAAGGTCCTGTGTGACTGTTCTCGAGCACTTCTGTGGTTTCTAACACATTGATAACCCTTGTGTCTTTGCTGTCCTGTAGATCTCCATCCCCTGCCTCCACTGAGAGGGCAGACCAAAGGACCTTGTTAGCTCACCATCCCTCAAACATTGGTGTGCCAGCCCCAGGCTTATCTATAGTGAGTCTGGTTTTATCTCTTTTCCACTTCAAATCTAGTTTAAGTCTCTTTGCCCTTGTGGCACGAGCTGCAAGCTCCTGGCTGGTCTCTAGAGGTAAAATTAAAAACAGGAACACAGGTATGTCTTTTATGTTTGGGTATGGTTTTTTATTCCTTTTTGAGATACTCTCAGTCATTGTAACCATGTTTTTTCTGGCTCTCTACACGTTAAGTTTCTGTTTCCTTTTTCTTACGTCTTTACAAGCTGACAGAGTGCCTTAAAATAATGGCCCTCTCAAAAGAGAGTTTCCATGTCTCAGTTTTGAGCATCAGCTCTTGCAATTGAGTTATTTACTGCCCTTCTACATATAGCACAAAGAGGGTGACAAATGTAATAAATTGTAATGTACTTCTGTCATTTCCCTCTTTATTATTTTGTCTTTCCTAAGATCTTTTGTATATATTGAGAGATGAGTCCTGGCCTTCCTCATTCTTTTTGGTCTTCTCTAAGTCCTGCTGTGATTTTCCAGTAACCTTTATTATTATTAGCTTACTCATGGAAGCGTCATTGTACTAGACTTTTCTGCAAACCCGTAACAGTAAAATGATCTCTGACCTCAAGTATATTTTGATACCATGTGGTTCTGGTAGTATACACCATATTCCCTAGGAGGTGATTCCATTGATTCACCGGAAAGCATTATGGTACGCTGGCCACATCTTCCATTCCTTTCCTTTTGAGCTGTGTTGTTGTCTGCTGAGGGCTCCAGTTATGAATATACTATTACTTATGGAAACACACAGATGCTCTCTATTAAGGGCAGTGCATCTTTTAGCCCCTTGCAAAACACAACTCCCTTAAACACAATGCTTTATTGTTTTCCTGAATTTCAGCTTCAATTGCAATGCATTGTTCTCAGGGGTGTGACTTGGTGGATTATTAGGGAGTGTCAAATAGCCAAAAAGGGACAGCAGGGGAAACAGCCTTCTTGCTGAAGAGCTGAATTTCCCTGAGTATTTGCCAAAATAACTAATCTAATTTATGAGAAAACAATTAAAATAATAAGAAATTGCATCAGTTTGTATTGAGTTTCATCACTAAAGCCACAAAAGTGTGTCATCCTTTAGCTGGTATAGCTTTGACTTTGCAGCTTTTGATTCCTGTGTTTAAGGGTTTCTTTCCACACAAACTTCATAATTAACAGGACTTAAATTGGATAATTCTCTCTGCTTCAGAAACTGATAGTGTGGTCACAGTTCCTCGTATACCTTGCTAATTAGATACCTGATACAGGGGGCCTGATCTCCTTGAAAATTTTTTTTAAAAAAAAAAAGCCTTTACAATCTGTGAGTGATTTAAGTCAGACTAAAAAAATATTGCTTTTACACAATATCACATTACATTTACTGTCATATGTATTTGCACAGTCCTGTATTTGTACAATATACCATAGTCCTGCACCACTGCCAAACATGTGAGATCAAATATGGTAAATTACTGTTGTTGTTGAGGTCTGATATACCAGAAGAAAAACACAAGTCTGAAATTACCGAAAACTTCATGGGAAAGAGGAAAGGAGTTCCCAGAAATACACTAAAAAACGAATGCTTCTCCCTTTTAAATGAGCTTGCCAGATCCTTCCAAAAGCAGATGAATGTTCTTGACCTGATGAGTGTTTATCAACTGTCTGCATGTCTGCTTGGCAGCTTTGCTCCCTTGAAATACTCTTAATCTGAGGACCTGAGAAGATGGGGCTATGTAGTCACACTTCTAGTGAAGGTTCCCATTCTCCCAGTCCATCTTCAATAAAAAAAGAGTGGTATTGTGGGGTATTTTATCAAGAGGATACAAGATAACTCCAGAATTACATACATGGATGTACCTATCTATGCACACTAGAACAGAGAATTTGTTTGGGATATTTGTAGTGAAATTTCTTCGCGTTAGATGCGGTTTTAGCTTCTTTCAAAACATTTAAAAATGTCTTTTTACAAAGAGAACTGGCAAAGAATTAAGTAGTACCACAAAGGCAGACAGATGCTTCAAGCTTTCATTTAATCACAAAAGTGAAAGTCAAGTTAGCCTGGAAATAATTGCAGTGACCTCAGCTTGAGATATTAAATAGCAAATACTGTTTCCTGCTGAGTAATGCAGTACCTCAGATGCAAATAATACATAAAATTTTGCTTCCATTTTTCAATCATTTTATACTACTAGGTAATAGAAGTCCTGGCTAACATGAGTGGGAGTTTTAAGGTTACAATAGATACAACTGGGAAAACTGAATCAACAGGTTAAAGCCCGAGGTGCATGAGAGCCCAGTATGCCTTTGCAGTAAAGGAAAGTCTGGTTTACCATTGTTTCAGTGTCTTTTGGGGCAGGTTTTGTGGTTTTGTTCTTTGTTAATACACCGCCTCACACAACTGGTTCATGATTGCTGATTCGTGTCTCTCCAGTGCTACAGCAATCAAAGAAAAATAACAAAAGGCATTTTAAGGCTCTGGTGCTGTAAGCTGCTTGTCCAAAGCCACAGAGCAAAATGAAGCAGAGCCAGATTTAGCACACAAGGAATTTCTATGACCCAGTCTCAATCTCAGACCATTGTTTTGCTTCTCTCTAGCAAATGACCTTGTCTGATGTTCTTCAGTGCATCACATGGGTCTTGCCGTGAGATTGATGAGGAATCTCGGAGGTGGGACGGTATTTGTATGCACACCCACCCCTTGCAGTATGTCCTTGACACAAGTGCTTCCCCTTGTGATTGTGTGGTCATGGTATTCTGGCTTTGCATTTAACTCACTTGGTCTCTTACTCAGAAAAATACTTTCCTTAGCTTGGGAGGAGAGAGTACTGGACCCAGCACGTATCCCACCTATCTGACATGATTGCTTCCAGCAAAATCAATGGAATTATTTGTGTAGGATATGGTTCAGAGTTAAGAAATTCTTTAAAGCATAGGAGCGAAAACATGTGTGTCTTTATATGCTGGAATTTATCCATTTTCAGGCGCAGACAAAGGGAGTATTAAGGATCGTGAGAGAGTCCCATAGTGTACAAGGGGGTGAGGCATAGGACAGGGTAGGGTGGAATAGGATAGGAAAGGAAGGGAAATAATCTCAGTCAGGCAAATAGGATAATTGTCCAAGTAACGTCTTCAAATCTGTTTCAAGGTGCCTAATTGAGGCCTAGTTGGGTCCCTTGGTTTTAAGTTGGGGCTTTCTTGAAGTTACAGTTTAAGTAATTAAATTTTTATAAAAATAATATTAGATGTGGGCGCAGGCTGCAAATATGTTACATTTTTCTGAAAAAACAAACCGATTAAAAATAATTTCCTCTCCTGTTTCTTTGCCAAGACCTATTTTCAGGACTCTGTGCTTCCCCTCAAGAAGCCAATGAAATCTCAGGCACCTAAAACAAATAGAGGCAGTAGACTTAGGACTTGGATGGTTAAAAACAAAAAGAGGAAAATATTTATTATTTTTAAATATTTTGTTTTGAAATTATGATTTTTATATTCATGCACATTTTGCTATTAATTTTGGCTGGTAAATACTTCTCTTTATAAAACAACAACTTAACCATTCACATTTCATATGCTGTTAAACTCAGATCCTTAGGTTTCTGCGCTGGCTGTTTCCAAGACACAGAGAAATTCTCTATAAAACTTGGATGTGAGGCACACCTGGGTTGAACAAGGACAGTGTAAACCTTGCTCCTGCATACCCAGGGCTGTCATGCACAGTGAGCAGAACCACGCTCTCTGCAGATCTCCTCCTGTGTGCCTGCCCCACCACAGGGCCAAGTAAAATTTCTGTATGAATTAAGTTTTTAAGTGAGGGTTTAAAATGAAAAAGAAATGTAATGGCTTAATTTTTATTCCCAGTAGTTTGTAATGCCTTTCTAATACATTGTGCGGTTTTGTTCTTTTACAAAATTACTATTATCACTCAGATGTCTCAAACATGGTGATAGATTCCTCTGTAAGGCATTTCCCATCCCACTTTTATGGGAGCTGTTGGGCAGCCAGCTGAAAAGTAGTTAAGTCATTAGACTTTTATTGAAAACAGAGAAATAAATGTATTTTAATGTTCTTGTATGTTCTCTGGACCAAATGGGATATCAAAGTTATGTATGTCCATATGTGGTCTCAGGTTGGGTTTATGTAAGAAAATAATTTATAGGGACTCTGAATTCTTCAGTAGTGCATCATGACTTTAGAAAACTTGCCTTTAACTAAGAAAACAGCAGCAAGTTCAGGTTGGTGAAAGTCATGGCAGACGCAGGAATATTTTAAGATATGGACAGGAGAACAATTTACCCTAGGAAAGGTCATATATAGCCTTGCAGTTTGTCAGCCTTTGTGTGAGTCTTGTCAGTGTGGGGGGAGTTTCCAGTGCCTGTGTCCCACATGGAAAGCGGGACCAGCTACATCCCGTGTGTTGTGAGGTTGTGTGTGAGATGGGCCCCAGTTTACATCATGTCAGCTTCCTTGTCCCGTTTTATATTCTCCATCACTGTTCAATCTGGCTAATGGCACTTAGCCTGCCTGTGTTTCCATGCATACCAGATAAAGGATGCTCTCAAGAAGTGATGGGAGTGTTGCTCAGATGCTTTTAACCATGCTGAGACACTTCTCATTATGCAGCCTTTAAATGCCACTGTGTCAGTGGTGGGTGAAGTTATTGCTGTCCAGTGCAATTGTGTAGTGCAAAAATTAAAACTGTAAATTGTTTTGGTCTCAGCCCCATTTTTTGTAAACTTTGCATCCTCCCCAAACAAATGTGAGGATTGCAAAGAGAAACATGTAGGAGTTTGGAAATACAGAAGGGTCTGCTCTTGCTTTTGTGCATCACCCCTTCAATTACATGAGTTATGCAATGTTTTCAACTAGCTTCCCATCTTTACAAAACACACAGGATGAATAGCGTTAGGGACTAGCACCAGATTTGTGAGGTAGGAGATGTCTGTGTCCGAAGACACCCAAGCCATTTTTTTTTGGCCGAAAAGGGAGGCAGCGTTATGAATGAAGCAAGGAATTACAGATGGAAAGATGAAGCTGTTCCCTTCCTTTTCTCTAGAATCACTGCATAACAGTAGCCTGTAGCCAAATACTTGAGCTGAGTTATTCAATGAAAGCTTCTAATAATGAATGCAGAGTTTTGCAGGGTTTAGAAAGTGACCCCTGTCAGTCCTCTGCGAAAGACAGAGAGCATGCATGAGGATGCTTTGAAACGTGCCTTGAACAAACTACCATCTGATTGGTAATGCAAAGTACCCTGGAGCAGTTAGGCTTCTGCTGTTTCCAGCTGAATATTCAAGATCAGCTGATGCTTCTGATAATTTTGATTTTCTGTTTCTCTCTGATTTTGTGCCCAGTTAAAAGGTAAGGACCAAACCACCTCCTTTTAGAGGTATGGAAGCAATGTCACAGTGTTGGTGGTAGACTAGACCACTGTAAACAGTGATGAGATGAATGTGTTCATATAAATGTTTATCATCTCTCCTCAGAGCATGGCTTGGTCACTTCACACTCAATAGAAGATTGGTTTTAAATCCTTATTAACTATCCATTGTGTTGGCTTCACCTTCCAGCCTCTCAAGCTCATTGAGCTCCACACCTCTCCTTATCTCTGCTTTACTATTTTGCTCCTCTGCTTTCACCTTTGACTGCTTCTTGGGTCTGGTGGCTTCCAGAGAGAAACTGTGCCTTTAGGAGGGTGACCCTCTCGGTTCTGCACTTGAGACCATGTACTTCCCCCTTCACCACCATGTCCCAGTTAAGGTGTGCTTGGCCATGGAGAAACATCTGTGAGGATGGCAAGATACCACATCTAACCAGAAAAAGGCTCTACCACATTCATGGAGAAGTGAATCTATCCAGCCTATGCAAGCAGATTTTTTTTCAAAGGCTTATAACTTAGCCAAATCTGGGCAACTTTTAATAAAAACTTTTCCCCTGCCAAAATTTTAAGTCCTTTCTCCAAAACATGGAGGCACTAGAGCTTTTTAATGAAACAGTTATTAAAAAAAAACCAAAACAAAACTAGGAATAATAACATGTTTTTCTCTCAGTTGTTCTCAGAAAAGTTGCTCTGTTGTTCTCAGAAATGGCTGAACCAGTTCAGCCTGATTTATTTGTTTTGGAAAGAATCAGTTGAGACAAACTTTCAGCATGGGAAATTTTAGCCCAACTGGTTAGCGTTTCTGAAAGTTTGGCAAAGTTTAACGTACGTGGAAATGTTCTTATACTGAGAAGTCAAAGGCAAGCTTACATATCAGCAACGTTCCTTGCTTAGGATAGAAAAAGACTATAAATATATTAATTGCTTTTTCTTAATGTTTCAGGTTCTTTGAGTATATATTGCTCTACAAAGATGCTGTGATGTTTCAGATTGAACAAGTTACAAAGCTTTGCTCGAAGATTGCGCTCACGGAGCCGTGGGATCCGTATGATATTCCTGCCAATTCAACTTATGAGGATCAGTACTACATTGGGGGACCTGGAGATGAAATTATGGTACAGGAATGGTCTGACAGAAAACCAGCCAGGAAATGTATGTGCATGCTTTTGTTTTATTTTAATAATAACCAATGTCTCTGCTGCACAAGGAAAAATAAAATTGTTTGTGTTTCATCCTGGCTTTCCATATTTCTATGAAGTTCTCTGGAAGAAGTAATGAAAATGCCCTGTGCACAGAATATCACTTTAATAACAA
Source organism: Pomatostomus ruficeps (assembly GCA_013400735.1). Taxonomy (NCBI): domain Eukaryota; kingdom Metazoa; phylum Chordata; class Aves; order Passeriformes; family Timaliidae; genus Pomatostomus; species Pomatostomus ruficeps. The sequence goes on from VYZT01026400.1 coordinate 182,327, forward strand.
TGCATTTTATTAGGAAAACATTTCATATCTCAGCAGGATTAAATATGTTCAAGGGACTTGATTGTATTGTATTTCGTATCCTACAGAGTTTGGCTTGGAACAGCATCATTTTGGGTCTGAATCTGGCAGCCTGTATCCAAAATTTTTCTAGAGACGAATCGGTATAATTAGGGGGACACTCAAACAGAGAGTCTGCGTAACAGAAGCAAAGCAGGTGTCAGTGTTTGTCTACACATGGTTCTGCAGCCACCGAAACCCTTAACATGTGCCTAAGTTTTGTTATCCTCTATACTGGTAAGAAATATCTGCTCACAAGGCTTGCTTCTGCACTTGGCAGCTGAACACTTGCATCATAAAAGAAAGGAGGCTGCATTTTCCAAGGTGCAGGATGTTAGATTGTGAATGCATAGCAAGTTGTTAGCACTTTGGCTTCAATTTCATCTGTGGTTTATTGATGACCCAGACATCTATAAAAATAATTTTAAAAACTCTGTGAAATTTATGGGACTGTTCAGCTAATGCAATACTTATGGTTATAGACATCTAATATATAGGCTGGTTATGAACTTGAACATTTAGCCAGAGGAAAATATTTTCTTCTTGAGTAAAAGTAGAACAAATGAAGTAGAGAATAAAGGATAAGATCATTAGACCTCTGTAACTAGATCAATATATCCTCTGGTATTCTGCGAGAGGCAAATTATCACTCACTCCAAGAATTATTTCTTTTCCCAGATCTGATATTTTTGGATATTTTTGTGGAACTTTATATCCAGATACGTTCAATTAATGATGTGTGAATTTTATCCTGTATTATTTTGTATCTCCAGTGCTTTTCTGTATGATCATTCATAATGTCTGAAAGTTGTCTATCTACCTATGTACCTTCCAACTAATATTGGTTTGGATTCTAGAAATTATATTTCTTGTAAAATTATAAAAATTTCGGGGGAGATACAGGCTACTTTGGTAGCATCATATTTAACCATGATTCTTTTATTCAAAATTCTGAGAGAAGACCTGTTCAGTAAAAGGTGCCTCCATTTCTGTGTACTCAAAGCCATATTAATTGCGGTCAGAATGTTTTTGGTATATTAGCATGCTCTAAAGAGATATGTTCAAGTATTGCTCAGCTAGCCACCCTTTCTTTAGATACAATACATGTGTGTTTCATGTCACCATTTATTTATTTCTGTTAACGTGGTCGTAGTACAGCGTATAACACAAAACTGGACGTACTGAAAACAAGTGTGTGTGATTGCTGCTGGGTGGGAGAAAATAAGTGTCTTTGAGACTATAAAAAACTATTACAGGCATTCCTCAGAGGAATGATTTAGGAACACAGTAGGTAATTTTAACATCATGAGTTTCTGCTATCAAGAGATCTGAAATGCATAATAAATGCATAACAGGATGGAGTATGATTGAAGGGGTGAAGAATGATCACAGAAGGTGTCTGTGAGGTTAATAAAAGAGAGATGAAAGCAAAGGGTATTCAAAGGAAACCACTTCAGTGGTGTTACTGCCACTGCCTAAATAGCATAGTGGAGAAGGTAGAGGTGATGGCAGAGAACAAGGGGAAAAGAGAGAGGGAACACCTCTGAGATTAGCACATTGCGGAATTAAACTGAAGTTAAAAAAGGGACAGACTTGCTACATCACATACTTGGAGGAGATCAGCATTGAGTGTAGTCTTGAGATAATGAACCACTAGAAGTGTTTGAAAAGAACAGGAATTTTTAAAAAATAACGTGATAATGAGGATCTGAATAGACAATGTTGAACAGAAGCAATGAGTTAAGAGACTGATATCATCATGGCACATTGTTCTTTCCTTGTCACCTAAAGTAGTCCCATTTCTGCTTGGTTGCAGTGGAATCCTGGGTCGGCGTTTACACCGTCAAGGACTGTTACCCCGTACAGGAAACCTACACCAGGAACTACAGCGTGACAACCTCCACTCGCTTCTTCGATATCCACCTGGGCATCGCAGACCCCTCCGTGTTCACCCCACCCAGTACCTGCCAGGCAGCCCAGCTGACCAGGATGAAAGATGAATGCTGATTAGGGACACTGCCTGCCCTGGGCAAACACATATTAGCCAAGAGGATGGTCTTTAGTAGTCAGTTGCTGACATCCAAGCTGACTTTTCAAGCTAATTGTTGCTTTCTTCAAAATTTGTAATTTTTCACATTGAGGGAGAGAGTAAAATATATAACACAAAAGATCTCTTTCAGTCACATTAATCTATTCAGTGATGCACTTGCAGTACTATATAGTTACCGTTAACATAATATTTCTAGATACTATTTATTCAAGGTTGATTTTCTTTTTGCAAAGATTATTTATTTTTTCAAGAAGCCAAAGCATAAAGAGATGGCAGCAATGGTACTGTCTAGAAGAAAAAGCTAAATTTTGTTGTTGTTGTTGTTACTTCTGGAGACTTGAAGGGGAAGATGACCTGCATAAGACCTCATCCCTAAGTAAAAAATACCATTTTAAACAATATACATCAAAATTGCTGAAATTTATTCCTTCAGTTTTATTTTACTTTACATTCTGTTTTGGTTGGGTTTGTTTCTTTCGGCACTTCAAGAAGCTGATAGTCAATTTTTGAGCTAATTTTTGTTCTTTCTGAAAAGAAACTGGAGTAGCTTTATTCAAGTAATGCTAGCTGACATGCAAAAATACTTTTCTGTTTCTTGGGAGGATGGTGTGAAAGGAAGGGAAGGAGGGAGAGGTACACCTTCAAAAACAGTAAGCCAAAGTTTTTATGTGTTTGCTACCCTTTTGGAGAAGGCTTCCAGTAGAGTGTGATGAGGCATTTTTCAGTCACATTTTACTTCAGTGCTCACTTTTTGAAGCAATGCTAGTTTTAACCTATGCAAAGGGATTAAAAGGTACTGCACTCTAAGCGGCTTTAATGTTGTGTAACTGTTTTCAAAAGTCCTTACTCAGGGTGTGGGAACACCTTTATAATTTCGAGGAGGTTTGAAAAAAGAAAAGCCGTTCTCAGTGCGTAGGTAGTAAAGGCAGAATCAGCATTCACACAGTGCCTGGTGCCCGGGATGGAGTGAAAGACAGAGCCCTGTGACCTGTGTAGGGAGGTGGGAGGGAGGGATGGGAGGCACAGGTTTTAATGTCCTCTATGCAGTGTGGCAGCGAGGCACTGCAATTTTATCAGACGTGACAATCATGCTTTCTTTTACACCCACTCCGTTAATGCCTGTTTTAATTGCTGTTTCATCAGCATCACAAATCTTATTATCTCCACGTAACCAAAAACACGCAGGAAGTGCACATATTTTGCGTTAGAAAATTCAAACCAAACCTTCAAGCGCCTCTGAGACTCTCAGAAGTGTGATGGATTTTGCACTTTTACCAAATGAGATTAACTGGTTTGTTCTGTAAGGTATGCATTTTATTTACTGCTTGCAAATAAATTTAAAGACAGGTTCTTGTCCTCTTACACGATGAGTAGTTGTTTGCTCCAGTAATCATCTGGCTTGTAAACAGTGCAACACTGGGAAGTTTGGTGTCCCCAGAGGGGAGATGCTGAGCAGGCTTTTAGTGCTTTATATTCTCATTGCTTTTTGTACGTAAGCAAGTAGGACAGTGGTTGTTTTTCTTTCACAGTTGTGGTCAGAATGGCATTTTACTTTGCCCCATGCCTAATGAAAGCACATATACATACGGGTTAAAATTTAGCTAGTTCATTAAAAATTTCTCTTGGAGAGGGCCATTTCACTGTAACATGCTAGTGGAAAGAAGGATTGGGTTTCCTTGAATTTAGAGTGCATTTATTCTGTACTCGCCTTCTGTATTTTTTGTGTGACACTCTAAATGCTAACTGCATATTGTTCTCATTAGGACAATGATTAACATGCATTTCTTAATATGTGTCTTGTTAGAATCTGGAAAATATAATAAATCTGGCTAGCAAGCATGAAGCTGTGGTACTGAATCGTTTGGGATGGCTTTGTTGCGGTCGAGCAGATAGCTTGGATAATCAGGGTGTCTGTATTATGTTTTGCTGACAGTGATATAGTTTCTAGCAATAACATTAAATGTTCCTTTAAATATGAATTTGCAAATTTGCAAAAGTCTGGTACGCAAAAGTGCTTTAAAAATTTTGCCGTGACATGCAGGGCAATTTTACACAGCTAAATATTTTCCTCTAAAACAGTGCCGTTGTCTTCATTTTTATGCTCTACAGATCCAGTGCAGAGAGTTGTCAAAGAGATATCAAGCAGAAAAATTTAGGATTACGCACTTTAAATTAGCCACAAACCAAATATGAAGCACAACGTGCGTATGCCTGGTTTGTTATCTTTGTTATGATGTGCTTTGGTTTGTTGTCATATACCACAAGAGACATTTTGTCTTCGTGCAACTACACCAGTGACTCAAGTGGAAGGAGGATAAAAGGAATATAAGGTAGCTATATAGTATGCTGCCACAATTGAGTAAAAACTGGGGGGGTTCATACGTCTGATAGTCTGGGAAACTTGTTTATCACAGTTATTTGGTGGAAAATTAATAATAAATTGGTCTGTACATGAGTTATATTGTATTCTGTGGGGTAACAGCAACAGAACCTGGTAGCTGGATAGTCTGTGAGGCAAAGCTGATTTTGTGAGATTTCCAGTGTTTCCTGGTTTCAGCTGGGCCAGAAATAGTGCAAACATAGATGTGCCTGCCATATTTTTGTGTTACTGCTTGGAGTCTTTGCTGAAAGCAGGATGTGTAGAAACACAACATTGTTTTATTTAAAGTTAACCAAACATTCCTGAACCTCAAAGAAAGGTTTAGTTTGAGTTTGGGGAGGAGATCTGGGCATTTGGTTCAGTTCCTATTTTAACAGTTTGCTTAACTCTAGTATTAGGGACAGATTTTGCTGCCTCGAGCCATGCTGCACACCATGGAAGTGCTGCCATTTACCAGGGAATGCCAGCTTTCATAAACGTAGGAAGAAACACAATAATCCATTGTCAAAGTCCATTTGAGTCAAGAAATCTCTAAACAGATATTCTTATTTGGGGACACTAACAAAATGAGTGTATTTCTCACCTTGAAGTTCATTTCATTTTAGTGCTTACACTCTACTCCTTGCAAACTTGCATCTCTTTTTCCACCACCCTTTCTAATGTCAGTGAAGTCCACTTCCAACCAGTGTCTACAACCCTCACTTGCATTTATTTCAGTAGGAGTTCATCATCTAAATACCTGATGGTTCTGAGCTGGACTTGACGTCCAGCAGTTCTATCTCAAGTGCAGGAGCAGTGCCAGCCATATGCAAATATGAGCAAGATGTGCTGAACTACGTGTGGGTGTCCAACAGAGAGAGCAGTGTTGGCTCATGTGCAATTGCTGCTGTCCCAAAATACCAGCTGATGAGAAGTCTTGCCATGGCTGTTGTATCACATCCTGCATCTTCTGCGTCCTTGGCCACAAACTGATGCTGGAGGCAAACTGCAGGATGTTCCCACAAGAAAGAAAGGCACATTGTGAGACCATCAGTAGCTTACTCCCTAACTGTAAGGGATAAATATTTCAAAAGAGCACCCACACAAATAGACAGAGGTCCCTGACTATAAAGATCCAGAGGTCTCAATCTTTCCAGGAGGCTGCATGTATGGTATGGACTCATACAGATTTAATTGTCACATCTGCACTTAGACATAAGAACGAACGGAGCAAGCTTGGAAAGCTTTTCAAACACTCCTGAGCTTTATATGGGGAGAGGAAAATATCTTATAATTCAATCAGTAGTCCCAGGAAACTGTCGGAAATGTAGGACAAGATGCTGCTCTGAAGATGTTAGGGTAAATTTCCAAACACTGCTTTGAGTGCCTACTGGTTTAACATGCTCCAGGATAAAGATCCATGTGGTTTGGTATGGCTGTTTCAGCATAGAGCCTGAAATTGTATCCTGAATGAAGTGATGCACATAGCTGCAGTATGATATTTTGTTTGAAACAAAGACAAATAGCCCAGCACTGCACATTTTGCAGGCAGGGGTGCGTGACTGATGACCTGCCTGTTTATCTACAGGTGTGTATGTGCCTTTAGAAGGGCGCTGCCTGCTGCCTTTGAAGACTGAAAAATTAATCTTCTCACCACTTCATCCATAGGAATCTATTTCAGACTCCTTTCTTTCCCACTCTTCAAGGTGGGACCAATAATTCTGTTTTCCACCTGCTCTTGCCTTCCTGATTGTGATAACTCTGGGCCAACATCACTGCCTCAGCCAGTGGGGCCCTCAGAGGCCTGGAGGCATTGGTGCAGTAACACCAGTGTCATGGAGGGTTCCCAGCCCCTGCCGTACAACGTGGAATAAAATTACGTGTGTGTGCTACACGTCTGGCCTTACCCCGGGTGCCCCTGCGCGCTCGTTCCATGCACGGGGGTGTTGCTCATGCCCTCGGCACGCGGCCGTCATCATTAATTGGGCTCAGCTCAGGCTTCCATGACGCCAGGCAAAGGGGCTCGTGAGCAAGAGGGAAGGAGAGGAAATGAAAGGAAAACCTGCTGTGCTCACCCTGCTCCCCGCCAAGGTTTTTCCCACACTTGCTCAGGGCTGATAAACAGCTTTGACGTTCCTGAAACAGCAGCAGCCGAGTTGCCAGCTCTACGTCACAGCTCATGTCGCGCTGAAGGAGAGGGTTGGGTTTCACCCTCTGAACTAAAATTATCCTTCAGGCCAGGCCAGCGACTCGGTTTGGTTTTCCATGGAGAACGCATGCCCGCTCCCGTCACCTCTGCCACTGCTGTGCCAGCCTGTCTGGCAGGGGTTTGTGCTCATGCCTCCTGCCCCAGTCCAGCAGTCTGTGATAACCCCCTGTGTGGCCAGACAGTGCTGTTCAGCCTGTCCCCACTGTCACATCTTCATTCTCCAGGTCTGTCAGAGTCCTCATGTACCCACATACAGGGCAGGCAGGTCTTCTCCATGTTCCTATCGGGTTTTTAAACTTGTGGGAAAAGCCCTTGCTATCTTTCCATTGCCATGGCATTTGGAAATTAATTTTTTGTGTGGTTTCTTCACCTGTTCCCTTTCTTCGTTGCATGAGAGCTGCTTCTATTAATTTGGTGAGGCAATTTTTCATATGGCTGTTGAGTTGGGTTTTTTTACCACAGTCTTGATGCCAAGTAGCAACCCTTGTTTATTGCTGTAATACCTCACAATCACTGATTTGTATAAAGAAGGACATTCTTGATATTGGCAGCAGTTTGCACTGGCAAGAGCACAGGAGGTGGAAATGCTGAAAGTTAATGACGAGTGACAGCAGAGATCCCCTTACTGGTGGCCCAAGTGATTATCAACTCTGATGACAGTGTTAAAACTCTGGGCTCCGCAGTGTGTAGATGCATAAACCCATCATCCAAAGGAGATGGGGAACTATGCTGGGCAGCCCACGCTTCTTTTACTTTATTAAAGTAAGATCCCGTAATAAATCCTGTATGCGTGACCATAACTCATTCTTGAGAAGTTGCTTCATAGAGAGATGGAAAACCAGATGTTTTCTCCCAGCATTCTTCTACAGAAATTATGTAAAAGTTATTGTCAGAAAATGTTGACTTTTGAATTAAAGAAATAGTATGTAGAAAGTTCCAAAGCTTTTCAGAAAGACTAAATTCCGAATAATCCCTCTCAACTGGCATTCAGCTTTGAAAGAAGCTGCTTCTATTGTAGGCTTGAAGAGGAGCTCTTGCCTAAAGCTGGCTACTTTTGCAACCATACCAATTCAGCTAATTAAAGATATTGCCTCCTCCTGCAGACCCAGTCCTGTCAAAGGAATGGGATTTCTTTACTTGTGTGTTGGCTTGGTACTCTGCAAATTTCCAAAGAAATGTGATGTTTTATGCCCGCACAGGATCTGTTCTGAATCTTTTGTTGTGTCAAATGCACTTCCTTGAACACAGAGCAGGCTATGAGCAACAGGCAGTGTCCCTTACCGTGGGAGAAAGCTTACCAAAACTGAAGACATTTTTCCGTTTCCAGACTGCTGGGACATCCTAGATTGGAAATCTCATTCAGAAATCTGTAAGGTTCATGTTTCATGTAGGTGAGAATGGGAGAAAAACAGCAATAGTAGAGCAAGGTGAAAAAAGAAATGAGATAGGGCAAGATTGAAGTATGCCAACAGAGTGATAGGCTAAAAAACCAGTTGACCACAGCCCAAAGAAAAGAAAGGGTGGGGAGGGCAAAGAAAGGAAGAAGATGGAGAACCATGTTTGCCTGCCCCTTCTCAGCCTGTTTTATGAATTTATAGAAAGGGCATTAATTATGGGGGACCAAATCCAAATTCGAAGGTTCCTAAACATCAGCATTTATTTTTGGGCAATACAAATCCCTGAAAGACCTGATCAGTCTGACAGAGCACTCATGGGGTCTGGGCACATAAACTTTATTCACTCAGTGCCTGATGGCCCTGCAGGGACCAGTGCATGGCTTTTGGGTGCCCTGCAGGAGGAAGGAGGCCTTGGATGGATTTGACCTTTCACGCTTGCTTCAGGGAAGTACCAAACATTTGCACCTTCCACTGAAGTGAATAGATTAAGCATGAAATAATCTCTCACTGGTGGAAATAAACAGTCGGCACTTATGATGACCCTGTTCTTTCATTTCCAAGAAAAGTTTTCTTAAGAGAGCTGCTGAATTTGGACATTGAAAGCGCCCAACTCCCTTCCATTTAATTTCCACCTTGTGCTAGCTCACACTGCCAAAATGATATTGCCCTTAGGATTATTTGTTCCACCAGTCTCACTTTTACAGATGTGGATGAAAAGGACTGATGGTCCCCATGGGGAACATTAGGAGCAATAATCAGAGGGTGAAGTCCAGAATGAAGCAAGGCAGGACATGTTCACATACACCTGCTGCCTCTCCCATCTCTCAGCCACCTGAGCGGGACTTGCAAAATGGGCAGTGGCAAAAGCTAAGCCACAGGAAGCAAGGCATTATTGTGCTTCAGAGTCTGGGGCTAATGTTGCCTATATTAGAGCAGCTCTAGCATGACGTCAGATGTGTTGCTCACTAACAAAATCTTTCCCTCCAGAGCATCTTTTTAAACAGCAGAGGGAAATGTTGGATATTGCCTCGACGGTGAAACATGTCCCTGCCAGCCAAAAGCACCAGGCAAGGGCGGCCAAGCACAATACATCATTAAAGCTTCCTCCTTTATTTCTACAGCAGCTGCCTGAATCATGGCTGGCAAAGGGCTGTAGAGGAGGGAGACAGACGTGCTGTGTGTTTGGTCAGGTGTCTTGAGTGCTACAGTGAACTTTGGGCCACCTGAACCCAAGGGCGTGAGCAGAATCGCTGCATTCCAGTGCTGTAAACAGCACTTGCTTTGTACTGAAAACCCTCACACTAAAGTGCCCTGCTATGGAACAGTGGGCCGTAGGAAAATGTTTGGGATGAGATACAAACCTCACATCAGGCCATCAAGAGCCATAGTTAAAAACTAAAGTAAAACAAAAAAAACCCAAGTCTCGCTTGCATTTCCAAAAAAAATTTCACCTACAGTGGCTAAAAGATGTAACTATGTTTTTTTATTTTTATATGGCACCGAGTGCCAATTATATAGGAAGTTGTTACTTCCAGTCTGGATTATTGAGAGATGCAGCACAGCATGGGAAAGCAAATAGTACAGCCAGAGCTAAATGGTTCAGGATGTGCTAGTTCAGCACCCATTTGAGTGTGGCCACTTTCACAAGGCCCTGAGATGGCTTGAGGCTGAGGGAGAATAGGGTTTGGACATCTCCTGGGAGGTGTGACCAACCTGTGTGATGATGAGACAGGTCTTATTCACATGCCTAGAGAATAGCCTGTTCCAGTGCAGAGATCAGGAAGGAATCTTCCTTTGGGACAGATTAGCACAGTTTTCTGGGGCTTTTTTGGCTTCCTCTGCAGCATTGAGCATGATCACCCATCAGGGCTTCTGGGTTCTCTTTCAGCCAGGTTGCTGCCTGCTGTCCATGCACCACAAAGGTGACCTTCGTGCCCCACATCCTGGGAAAGGCAATTTTCTGGGCTCCCAGGGTGAGCCCAAGGGTGGCCCCCAGGGGTTGCTTCTTGTCCTCTGTGACACTGAGCACAGCCCCTTGCCAGGGCTCCTCTGGGCCCTTCCAGCTCTGTTCCTGCCTACTGCACTTGGTGCCTCTAGGACACCAAACATGCCCTGGCTCTCTCTGGCCCATTAAAAACTTAGAGAGGGAGTGAGCTCTGCTCTTCCCTTGGCTCCATTTCTCCAGGGCTTCTTGCCTGTGCAAAACAGCCTGTGCTTGGAAGGGCTCCAGGCTTGCAGCCCCATGAGGAGCTGCCACTTTCCAGGACTCCATGTGGGCAATACGAGCACCAGGCAGGCACAGGAGTGCTTTTCCTGCATCACTACTCAAGAACCACAGCAGAGCAAGTTTTGCAAGGCAAGAAGCATGCTTTGTAAGTGTGCTATCAAGGTGTGTCAAAATTTGGAAAATACCAAGTATTGCTCCTTTTGTGTGTGGCTGTTACCAATCCTCATTCTCACTCTTCAGGAAACAGGGACTGCTCAACCTGTATTCACAAACCCAAATTGTTTCAACTTTTACATTCAAAGTAATACATGACATTGGTTGTTGTCCTTCTTCCTCAAAGGCAAAAATTCAAAATCATTTAAAAACAGAGAAAAAAATAAAAATAAAGGGGGGTGGAGGAGTTGGATTTTTTGCATGCCAAAATACAAATTCATACATAAAAAATGCATTACCAAACAGAGAAAATCACATCTTACAACTTTTGAGGTTGTTTTTTTTTTTTTCCTAGAAAGAACCTTCTTTGTGCATCAGTCAGTTATCTACTTTCCTGTTGCTGGCAAAGGTTAATACTTTATAGATAGTTTTCAGGGTTGTTTCAATATCAGTTACGTATTTTCAAGACTGTTGTATTATCTGTGGGTTGACCCAGTGTCTGCCTCTGATTTGAAAGAAACGGGGTTCACCTGTCACCCTTTCTTTCGGCTCCAGGCATTTCCATTGTTTGGGTTATTCTATATGGCAGGCTCCAGGAAGGATGTGTGGTCAAAACAAGTATGTCCTGTGAAGGAATGGTGTTTACAGACCAGCATGTTAACACTCTGCAGAGAGAGCCTGGGTGAAGGACACTCACCAGGAAGATAAATAGCCCATAATTCATAATATTCCAAGAAACTCTATGGGCAAACTTGCCTGGAGAGGTGGAATTCATAGCAACTGTTGAATACAAACTGTGCCATTAACTCCTTGCCACAAAACACACGTGAGTGAGACAGAAATTGGTTTTCCGCATGCAGTGCCACTAACAAATGGCTCTCCACAGGATGCAGGGGATTTGCAATGTTCTGGCTCTGACTTTGCCAGACTTCAAGTGATGTTTTTCCAAGCTAGACTGAGGATTGCCTTACCTGCTCCTGGCTACAACTGCACATTGTGATAATGCTTGTGAACATCTGTCCTGAAACAGTCAGAAACATAAATTAAAATCCTGTTTCCACGTGTATCCTTTCTGTTGGAAGCAGGTTTGNCCATTGATGATTGCCCTCTGCTCCAATTGATCCAGATCCCTCTGCAACGCCTCTTGTCCCTTGAAAGAGTCAACAGCACATCCCAGTTTAGCATCATCAGCAAACTTCCAACTCCTGCCTCCAGATCATTGATAATATATTGAACAGAACTGTCCCTAGAACGGAGCTCTGAGGAGCAATGCTGGTGACTGGCCTCCTGCCAGATTCCCTGAGCCCTGAGCCCTTCACTCAATTCTTCCCCCACTAAACCATGAACCTACTCACTTCACAGTCGGACAGCTTGTTTGGAAGGATGTTATGAGGGACAGTATCAAAAGCCTTCATAAGCTGAAATCTGGAAAACCTTTTTCCACTGCCTTCCCTTCATCCAACAAGTGGGTGACCTTACGGTGGAAGAATATTAAATAAGTTATACAGGACTTTCGCATGTTGTCTGTGCCTTGTCCTCTAGAGGCCTTTCAGTAGCATTTTTCTGTATGTTCTCTGTAATTTTCCCAGGCACTGAGGCTGAGCTAACAGGTCTGTAGTTTCCCAAGACTTCCCTCATGCCCTTGTAAACTGGAATAACACTGTCTTCCTTACAGTCAGCAGGAACCTCTACTGCATAAAACCGCCTGGTTCCATCACCATGCTAGCTGAAGTAGCATGACTGGCCACCTGCACCACAAAAAGGATCCTTGAGAATGCCTACAAGTTCTTGTTCATTGGTTGTAATGGCAAAATACTTGTAATACAGCCTTCTGTGGAGAGCATCTGGACTACTGCATTATCTAATCTTTTAGAAAGCTGAAAGCCTAAACTTGCTGTGAGTTTGTGCAAGTATGGAGTCAAGGACAGTGGGAGATATACTCAGAGAGTCCATTTTTTTATTTTGCTGACAGACATTGAAAGATTAGTCTCACCCTTTGCATAGCATCAGATAACAGAAATAAAGTATTCAGCTTCAGATCAGACTTTCAGGCACATTTTTCTGGCAAGTATGACAGGAAAGCAGACATCCCAGTAAACAATTCAAGACTGACATGCAATGCTCAGTGGCAGGGGAATCAATGGCTCTGTAATCTGCAGCTGGGCATGAGGAAGCATCATGACAAAGTCTATCAAATATCTTTGATTCCAAGCCCAGTATGACAATGATCTGGGGTTATTTGTTCATTGTTCATTGCATTTTTTAAATATCCCTTGTGAAATTTCTTAATGGAAGACTGGAAATATCTAAGAAAACCTGGTGTCTGTAATTTATGCAGTTCTCAGAAGAGCACAGGCCTGTTGACTCTATACTTCCTAGTGTTTTATTTCAAGTTTTCTGCAGTAGCTGCAGGACTCAGCTGCCACTCATTGAAGTTTAAGCTAATACTTTTCTGTCAAAAGTCCTTCCTTCTCTATCTGCCCTGTGGCTGGTCTCTGCTCCAAGCTCTCTCATACCACTTTACTTTTCCTCCATCCTGCTGCTTCCATTTTTTGAGTATTGTAAAACTCACAGGCGTATTATAAATATTTCTTCTTTGGTACTAAAATGCTTGATCCCTTTTCAGATGACAGTTGAGAACACCTCACCCCTCACTTTTAAAGCCATGTTATATTCAGTTGCATGTCATGCATATATGTGCAATAGAAGAATAACATATATAATTGCCAAGTCATAAAAGCACTGGTTACTACTGCTGTGGTTATTTACTGTTCATCTTACATGCAATGGTTATAACACCATGTTTGGAAGTTTCCATCACTTCTATAATCATTATATTGAGCTTTTTCAGTCTTATTCCTCTTTTCCTGTTCCTATACCTCAAACCCTTTGTTTCAATCCAACATTTAAAAGGGTTGACATCTGCTCATGAAACTCATTGCTGTTTTGATGTTCCTTTGTGGCAAATCCTGACAAGGTTATCAGAGAGTGTGGTGCTATGTACCACTGTAAAAGCCCTTTAAATACATTTATTACAAAAAGCTTTTCATTTGAACTCCTGATATCCTGGTAGGGGTCTTCCTAAGTTAAATACGGCCTCTCCAAGAAAGAAGTTTTTCCAGATGGTGTGAGGTCATTCTTATTCTGAGTTTAGCTTTAGTGTTGTTTCCACAGGATCTAAAGATGGACTGAAGTTAGAAATCACCAGGGAGATGGAAAAGCGTGTTTTCATGAGCTCTATAAATCTTCTTGAGATGTTCTGAAATTGCAGATAGCTGCCTTGGCCAGATTTGGTGCTAGCAGTCAGGAAACTAAGCACTAACTTTACCTTTTTAAAGTCTCTTAAAATGTGTTTACTTTTCAGTTGGAATCTGGATGACTCACAGCAGTCAGGAGGCACAAAAGACCGAGCTCTAGATCTTTGTGTGGTGCAAACCAGTGTCAGTCCACAGCACCCAGTGGAGCTACTCCGGCTGGCACTGAGCAAGCCACTGACTCTTGCATATTTTCTGTCTATGAAACCCGGGAAAGCAACCCTTCTGGAGCTGGGCAGCTCCAAGGGCCATGTCAGAGAGCTCTGTGGCTCAGCCTGGCTCAGTTTTGTCTCCATTTCCACTGACCTCAGCAGTGGCGTGATGGTCAACTGCCTCCGATACAAAGTGTGAATCCCCTCAACTTTGCTGCTCTGCCTATGCAAGTACCCCAGGGAATATGTGACACGATATGGGGGAAATGACTTCACAGTGCTGAGTGCTGACATTGGCTCCCCTCAGGCATGATGAAGGCAGGATATTTCCACGTAAGAGACGAACAAGCACGTCCTTGAATTTACTGTCATTTCCTTGTCACCCTGCAAGGCGCAGCAGACGCCAGCGCTGTCTGCAGTTGCATAAACACACGCCGTCAAAGACCTGGAAGCCACACGCTGGCACAGCACACGGGCAGCGCTCCTGTTCTTGTAATTAATGAACTCCTGGCAGGAGGCCGCTGGGATCTCAGCAGCCCCCAAAGAGCACATGCCAGACTGCACAGGGGTGGCACTCGCTGAGGTTAAAGACTTGGCTCCAGTGAAAAAGAAAGCGGAAGCAAACAGCGGCCTTCTGCCAGTAAGTGCATTTCTTAAGGCCAAGGCTCGGTGTTGGTGCTCAGCACAAATTGGGTTTTCCATTTGCTCATGCTCAGCTCAGTGCTTGTCAGCATTGCTCACAGGCTCTGTGGTGTTGCCTGGGTATCCTGTTTGGTGCATGGAGCCCATGGGTCAAACCTCAGTGCACCTGGAGTACCACAAAAGGCCGTCCTGACATGACAAACAGAAAAAGTTTGGTCTCCCAGGCTGTAATGCACATACAGGCATGTGTGCAACTCCAAGAGGTCCCTGTTGCTTTAGGTTTCCATACAGTGTAGACTGTGGCATCCTCTGTTAAAAATCTGCATAGCCAGTTCCACTTGCATGAAATTCCTTGAGAGGACTCAAATTTAGGCCACAGGGATTTTTGCAAGGATGTCAAGAAGAGATGTGAACAGAACTGGGCAAAACTGAGGTAATCTACTCAAAAATCCAGAGTGTAGTGCCATGCTAACACCAGGACATCAGGACACTGATTTCCTCATCTGTTCAAGGTAAATGAACTCAAGGCCTAAACCCTCACTGGAGGACTGCAAATGGGGATTTTCAAAGTCAAGCCCAAAGGTTACCCCAAGACCATCAAGATAACTCTATATCAAATTTTACCTTCCAGGCAAGGACTGTCCATTTTTTTTTGCCATTGTGGCACCCAACATCCAACATCTCAGCCTGACCTGGAGGTCTCAAATGCAGCATGTTTGCTCTTTATCAGTGCTCAGCACCAGACTGCATGGGGCGAGCAGGAAAATGTCCCACTGTGATGCCTCGCCTTTGTGAAAGCTGCTGGAATGCAGACAAGGTACAGTGGATTTCATGGAACGTTTTGTTCAAACGAGAATTTCTCTGGCATAAACTCAGTGAGTCTTGCTCCTAACCCTTACTTCTTCAGAGCCAGAACATCTTTGGCCTGCTTTATGCCCCAATTTCTAATATCTAGGTTCTGGTTGATATCCATTACTCTTAATAATCTTCAGTTTTCCAGCACTGGAGATTCCTCACTATTCATTTTAAAGTCATGGTAAACATTAAGAAATCAAATCACCTGCTATTTATGGCTGGAATGGGTTTATAGTATATAGAAAATTGTTTATAGAAATTATGGTTAGCCTCTTCTTTTCTGAGCTTCTTTTCTTATATTTTGAATTTAGGAAGAAACTTTGGACAGGAGTTAATCCTATTTTGATGTGAGAAATGTGCGTATGAAAGAGGGCAAAGCAAACATACATAAATGAGTAGAATTTTTTTTATATTTAATTTTGAAAGTAGACCACACATTGAAGAATAACCTATAGCCCAATACTTTGTTCTGTCTTTTGGAGATAACATACGTAAGCAAACAGGCATTTAGGTCAAAGACTTAGTGATTCATTTCATATCTCTCTAATGAAAATAAACACAATATTTCAGTTTATCAGGAATTTTTAAGCGCAGTATCTGTAAAGCAAAAAAAAACCCAAAGTCATAGGTTGAGGTTTCTAAATTTTTTCGTTGGTGGTGCAAGTATTATTGCCTTATACTGCAAATTTTAACAAAAGTTGCTATGAATTTTCCTTTGGATAGGGATAGAAATATTGTGTAGTGATTAATTTCCTAGATTTTTTTATCACATAACTGATTTCTTGGGGTATTATTATTGTTATGAACTGATCTGAAATTCAAACCTGGAAGTCTGTAGCCATGCTTTTCATTTACTTAAATATGAAGTGAATACTCCTACAGCTGATGATAAAATGGGACTTCTATGACTTTGATGAGAAAAGAAATGTTTTCCCTTCTACGAAAATCTGAGGAAGCAAATAGCGTGTATTTGCTAATCTCTGCAGTGCGTTGTCTTTAAGTGACAGGGGAAAAATACTTCTGTTTGCTCAAACCATTTTTGAAATTAAACCTTGTCAGTGTACAAGTATGGATCTTAATTTACAGACAACAATTTTTTTAAAAAATTGTTAAATTAAACCAAGTCAGCTTTCACAATTCAGTTTCTTAAATTCATATTTAGACACTTTAAAGATATTATCAAAGACTGGTTTATTAAATGTTCACGCCTGAAAAAAAACCCCAAAAATAAATATTTCAATTTCCAGTAAATTAACTTGAAACATAACTTGTAACATTCACTTTCAAAAATTAGATTCCAGATTTGATAACATTAAAAGTAGGAAATAAAGTCCTTTCTACAGACAGTCCTGTGAGATCCAGCTTCAATGCTATAATATTCTATGTGTGAAAGTTATTTTAGAGTCTATTTTAGACCCTTTAAACTTCATTTTTGTTATTCTTCAGAAATTTATACAGATAATACTAAGAAAAAAAAATGTAAGTTTTAAGTTTTACTTGCAGATATAAACAATTAAAATTTCCTATTAAATTATACACTTACTAAACTTATTCATGGACTCATAGAATTGTTTAGGCTGGAAAAAACCTTTCAGATAATTGCATCCAGCCATTTAGCATAGCACTGTCAATGGTTCTGTCTACTATAATATACACTGAGAATGGAATTTTCAGTTCTTTCTTGTGGCTTGTAAACCTTTATTTCACTCTACAATACCATATATTTTAAATTACAAGATGCTGAAAAGAGCTGCAAAGCTAAAAAATTGAGAAAAGTCAAATTAGTGTTGCCTTAAAACAAAAAAAATCAACTTGGAGTTCATATTCTGTACACAGAGCATTGCCTCACTGAAGTGAAGCCTGTAGGATAAATCAAATAAAGGGAAAGTTGAAGCTAAGGAAAGGAGGAACAAGAAAAGAAGGAAGAGAAGAAAACCAGGGCCTTCTGGAAACAACAGTTTATGCACCGCCGATCCCAGTTTATATCTCCTTGAAATGTTCAGTTCTAGGGAGTCTTCCAAAAACACATATCTCCCAGTGTTGTTGGAGAGCTAGCAAGCAGTGTATTAGCTCCCAAATATGTGCTATATCTCTGTCACACTGAAGTTTACTGCTACTAAAGGTGATGGAAGGTTTATCTGCCTAAAGGATGATGCCCATTTGTTCTACTGCAGCCAGGCTGTGTGCTGAGACCTCATGAAAGCTTTGGAAAGGTGCCCAGTGATTTTAAATAGATTTGGAGCTGGTCCTGAAGTGCTAAAGAGAAGAAAGCTATTCCTCCTCTCCTTTCCCAGTTCTAAAATAAATTGTGAATGTGATTGCATGGTCATGCAGGAACACAGATATTGTGGTAACAGAGTAACAGGTAACAGGCATCCTTACGCCTCGGTGCTCTTGATGTGTGTATCATACCCTAACAAACGCACACACAGACACACTGAGCACTGTTCTTGCTAACTTAAATGATTAATTATTCCTATGTCTCTCATTGTTGACTCATGGTCCTCCTGCGTTAGGGTAAGGATAGATTTAGATCAGATATCAGGAAGAAATTCTTTACTGTGAGGGTGGTGGGACACTGGAACAGATTGCCCAGAGAAGCTGTGGACACCCCATGACTGTCAGTCTTCAAGGCCAGGGTGGATGGGACTTTGAGCAACCTGGTCTAATAGAAAGTGTCCCTGCCCAAGGCAGGGGGGTTGGAATTGGGTGATCTTTAATGTCCCCTCCAACCTAAAACCATTCTATGATTCTGTGATTGCTCGGCATCAACATCCTACTGCGTCTCTTCCCGACAGTCCTACAGTTTGATCTCCTGAGGGTGGCCTGTGGGGTGAAGAGAGTCTGTGGCAGCCCTGTTTAGCAACATCCCACTGACAACATGGCAGAAATAGTCTTTACCGCAGATGGATCTGTGTTGCTGTTTGCAATTTGTCTGAAACAAATGACTTCATAGAGGTAAAACTCTTGAACCTCTTTTCCATCCCCTGGTCAGCGCAGGTCACAGACTGGGTTGCACGCACACTGCACAGAGACAAAGGAAAATTTTGTCTGGGTGCTCAGAACCTTTTTTAATCTCACCCACACTATAATAACTTGTCCCTGTCCGACGGCAGTGCAGAGGCTGGACAGGCTTCCTGCATTGTGCTCCCAATGTCTCCTGGCTCGGGAAGTGACAACATCTTGAACTAATTTTTTTAAATGGGGGTTGATTTTAAGCAACATATTTTCCAAACTGTTTTTTTTTAAGTTTAAGTCTAATTATTTTTTTCTTCTTTTTTTCTTTTTTTATTTTTTTTTAACCACTTGGCAGAGGAAGGAATCCCATGCAGGACCTTGAACGAGGGACACTCAGGGCAGCCAAAGACATCAGCAGCCTCTGCCAGGCACCTCTGGAAGGCAGGAGCATCGCTAAAGGCTGGATGTAGGCTCCTCCATTAGCGAGCCCTCAGCCGCAGACAGGACCAGTAACCACAGTCCAATGTGCTGCTCTTTCCAGAGCAGACAGTTGTCCTTTTCCACATGGCCAGGTGCAACACTTCTGGGACAAATTTGGGGGTATTCATCACCAGCAGCGAGGGGGTGGGAGCAACGTTGCATCCAAATAAAGGAGCATCACATGTTGGGCTGCAGTAGAAAGGTCTCACATTTGCCAGCCTGCACATGCAGGGAGAGATTTTCTCTCCTCCTGGATGTTGAGAGTCATTTGAAGAGTCATGAAATGGGCAGCCAAAGTTTCATCTCCCCCCGCTGCCTTCTCACCTTTGAGCCTCCGCTTGTGGAGCTTCCTTGGCACATTACGAGTCTGCACAACAGGGAAGAGGACTTGGCCAGCTCCAGCTGCTTCAGACTTGTTGGCTTACCTTGCGTGGAAAATCCAGGAAGTGCCAGATATCATCCACTGAGGCTGTTTCACCATCCCCAAACATTCAAATGTTAAGAAAAATGCACCCAAATATAATGAGAGCGGGTTAAATCCCCTAAAATTAAAGTGTGTTAGATTGTCAGTGGAAGCGCAATTGTTTGCAATTTATGGTCAGACACTCCTGCATGCCAATGAGGACAAGTTTCCCAAAGGGGAACATCCTTTCCTTAGGCTTGCCTAGGCAAGTGGGGTGGTGAAGATACTGCAAGACACCCCATGGTGCACACCAGTGGGATGAGACAAGGTCCTGTGCCACGTGCAGGGCTATCACCTATGGCAGCACTTGGGAGAGTGAACCCAGATTCTTCACAAAGGTTCAAGTTTTTCTCACTTTGTGAAATTTTCCACCTCCTTCACAGACAGGGTTCTCTGGCTCTAGGCTGGTTTCCATGAGGCTGGATGGGAAAGCTTCACAGCGGCAGGATGTTTTATTGCTGCCTTTTGTATTTTGCCCAGACAGCATTCCTCTGACCATGTGCCCAGTGTCAATGAGTGCGGATTTTTCTTTGGTGCTTTTGGGTGCTTTTATCTTCCTGAAGAGCCAGCTCCAAAGAGTATGACTGGCAGGTAGCTAATATTTAAGCCAATATTTAAGCAAGGACTCACTGCCAAGGACTGATCTCTACACAGAGAGGTCTGGATCTTGCCCTGCAGCAGAAGAGCGTTTGTCACATGGCTCCCTCAAGCACCATGAACAGCAAGGAGTAGGTCCTGACACCCAGCCTAATCTCCCTGGCTGTGTTCCGGAAGCAAGGGGGAACTTTCAATCTAGATTTGGTGTTTTATCCAAGGACAGGAAACTCATAAGAGGTATTGGCCCAGTGAGCACCTTGACTATGGCCAGCTTTCTACTTCCAGTAAAGTTACAGCCCCACTTTTCCACATTAGTCTTATGTCTGTCTCATGCCTTAACCTCTTAGGCAAAACTAGGCTATAGTTAGTTTTAGCACCTCCCCTGTCCAGCATCTAAGATAGAAAATAGTTGTTTGAAGCAACATAATTTTAGTTTCAGTCTGTACATTATATATTTTTCATTGTATAGCTTGCTTTACACTCTCAGTTTTTGCCCAGGTCTGCACAAAAGCATTAGTCTGTAAAGGTCTGGGCTTTTTAGGGAGTGGGCAAATTAGGAAACGGGGGAAAGGAAGTTTACCATAAACATCATTACATTGCAGCTGAGGTACTAGGCTCAGGTTTCCTACAGTAAAATGTTAACTACAGTAACAAAACAATACACCTCAGACTGAGCTGAGACTCATATTTAATATTTAGAGATCACGCATAATAATCAGATGATAGTATACCAAAATTTTGCTCTGAGGGAGCACGTGTGCTGGGAACCTTGTGTGATTGTACCCCAACTCTGGATTTAAACTTCAGAACAAAGTGGGGAAAATGAGGCAAACGTGCAATTTTGTATTAAGAAAGAGGGAAGAAGTTTTTACAGGGGCCAAGTAGCAGCTAGCTCAGCAGCAGGTGGCAGGGAGGGCTCAGGCTTTGCTGTGCAGTGTTTCTTAAGACAAAAGCACGATCAGGAGTATGTTTTAGTGCTTTAGCTAGTTGCAGCAGAAGTTTTCAAAAATTCTTGAACTTGATTAGAGCATCTATTACCAAGACTGTCACTGAATTTGATCTAAATCCCCAGAAATCCATTGGGAAACCCTGTCATTGTTACAGGTCTGTGTATCATTACTTGGAGCTAGAGCAGACAGGAGCACAGTCTTAAACTTACAATTTTGCCATTAAAGGATGTAGATGTCCAGCATGAGGTCTGGAAGCCTCCAGTCCTGCAAAAATATTTAACAATTTAATGCACTTTTCAACACTATGAGGTTATAGTGATTAACAAATGCAGAAGTTTTGACAGGAGTTAATGCAAATTCTTCACCAAGGTCTGACCACCCTGCCACCAGGGTAAAGTACACAAAACCCTGCTCCACACCAATGTAAAATGCTGATGTAAATACAAAGCGCTGATCAGGAGGTGAGGGTTGCAGTGCCTGGGCTGTGGGTGGGGAGGACATCTCCCAAGAGCAATAAACCCCACTTCTGCCTGTCTTCCCTGCTCCCAGCAGCAGCATCTGGCTTCTCCAGAGCTTCTGTCCTCCTTCCCTTTATGCATTGGGATTTTGCCTGTGACAAATTGATCTGTGTTGGTGCAAAAAGAAAAGAATTGGAAATCTGGCTGGCTATCATATGATATTAGTGACTACAAGACAGGTGAGCACCAAAAATATCATTATTTCAGGTAGCCTTTTGACCTCAAAGCATTTTGCAGATGGCTGAATGAGATGGAGTTAAGAATGTCATGCTCCATGGTAAGATGTATTTTAAGGACTTGGGATTATTGGGATCAGGGTTAGCAGGGCAAAGATGCCAAACAAAGAGGTCAAACTCAGTGAATGGATACCAAGAGATATTAGTAAGAGAAAGTAAGCCCTGGGCAGATCACAGATATCTCCTCCCGATATGTTAAATGTGGGAGTGAGGGGGCTGCGGGAGGCTCAGGGTAGGCCCAAGGAAGGACTTTGCTCTTGCAAAGGATGACCCAATGCCCCTGTAAGATCTACAGCCTGAAAGAGTGGACCATGCAGGCAGCAGGAGGGGTGGCTGTCAATGCTTGTTTGCTGATTCGGTGAACTTTCGTTTGCCACGGCCCTGAAATGGGGTATTTAGCACTGTCACTACTGCCCCTCAGACACAACACTCAGAAGGTTTAATCCACTTGCTGGTTTCCCCTTTGTTTGCATATCCTGCATGGGAGTAGAAGGTGATTATAAAGGCAGAAGTGTTTACATCATGTTTATCTTCCAAGGCCCAAAGAGAATTCACTTGAAAGATTCCAGTTAACTTCAACAAGCTTTGGGACCAGTGTCTCAAGGAAAAGATTAAAACTTTGATTTGCAATCTCCTGTAACATCCAGTTGATTTAGTTTGGAAAGCTAACTTGTAATTTAGCACTTAAAACATTTTAACCACTGTTTCTGAGGAATTTTAAACCTAAGCAGTATAAAAAATCATTACTCATGGACTCTTTCATAGAGGCAAGTTTTTAATTTGCATTTAAGTCCTGATTTTACCAAGCATTATCTTCCTTTCAAGGTGAGACTTTAAACTCAGAAAACTGGTAATTTATGTTTGCATATCTAGCAGAGGACTAGAGAGCCTCCACTGAAGTTCATAAAGCCTAGCCTTATGTTAGATTTGAAGTCTGTGGTAGCTTTGTTTATGCTATAGTTTAGGAGAGGATTGCCTGTCTTTTCAAAATATATTCAGCCTTAAAATGTTCATCTCTTAACTTATAAATGGATTTTTGTCTTCCTGTTTCACTACAATGACCTTTTTTTTTCCTCAGGGAGACAACATACAAAGTAAAAGTAAAGGCAAAGCTACTTTTGGAAAAAGTTTTCAGAGAAAAAAAAAGGTAGTACATTTTTGAGAATTTTAAAAAATTGCACTCATTTAAACTTATTATAATATCATTGTTACAGACACAGTGAATGTTTTCTAACAAGAACTTTCTCTAAAATAAAAATGAAACCCACAATACCATAATGAATTGGAAGAGGATTACCTTCCAGAATATCCAACAGTTTTCAGCTGTTCAGTACTAACTATTGTTATGCCTCCTGCTGACTATAGGATTTTAACTAAATTCTTTCAGGTGACTGATGTATGTCTCAAAAAGTGCATCCTTGAGAGAACTTTACAGAGTATTTGCTATAGCTTGAGTATCTGAACAAGATTTCTATTCTAAACGTTTCTTCTGAAGCCATTTCTCTTCTTTCACCTTATCTCTCTGAAGGGTGTGAGAACGTTTTATTCAGTCTTTGCATGTCTACCCTACCAGGTGTCTTACATGAAAGTCATTTTCCCATGGGATAGCTGAGCCTGGAAGGGAATGCTGGTGGCTCTCAAGTTGTTCTCAGCTCAGGACTAACTCCAAAAAGAATTCAAGTTGCTCAGGGCCATGTCCAGCTGTGTCTTGAGCATCACCAAAGAATGCATCTCCAAGGATGAAGCTTTCTCTCTCTCAGGGCTGCACAACTCACCCAGTGGATTTTCCCCCCTTATGTCCAGCTGGCATCTGCCTTGCTGCAAATCTCAGCTGACGCTTTCTGACCTTTCCTTGAGCACCTCAGAGATGCTGGCTGCATCCACTCTAGAACCAGACTTCGGGGAGTGAAGGACAGCCCCCATCCTTCTTTGCCTGCTGCATGTGCCAGCTCAGACAGGGTATCACCACTTTGGAGGGTTGGTGGTACCCAGTACCCGCCCAGGTAGCTCTTGATCTCAGCCACTCAAGGAGACTGCTAGTTCCAGTATGCACCAAAAGCTCCTAGGGCTCAAAATTTTGGGAAGTACCTTCACCTGCCTGACTCCAAGGGTATTTAGGTGTCTGCTGTCTGACCTGCAAATGTTTACAAAGTCTGAGCTCTTGAATCCTGCATCTTGGTCCCCTTCTAAGTATTCCTCAAGTGTGTTTAAAGAGGTAGTAGAAAGGATGGAGTACATGGCAAATTAATTACCAAAAGCTGAAGGTTTGAGGACTTTTTTATATTTTCATCAGTATTTTACAATGTTTGCCATTTTCCCTTTGAAACAAAGCTGTCTAATTTTCAAGGGAATTTGGGAATGAACTGTTGATCTGTTACAGAAGGGAACCTTATTTTGTCACATAAAAGAATGAAGAGGCATCTGCAATAGATGAAGTCCCCAGACACAGCGTGGTAAACCAGTAGACAGACTTTGTAAAATGAGCAGTAATTTATGGTCTCTTATGAATAATACTACCCTGGAAACAACTTAAACAGCACCAGCTACATTTTTAGAAACACTGGTTAAAAAGGCAGGTCTTTTAAATTGAAATGACATTTTCAAAATATCACAAAACACAAATGTGGTCATCAGAGTCGATCACCTTCAGAAGACAGAGGAAAATCCTTTAAATTCATTTGACTTGTTTTCACTGTCATTCAGACTGAGCAACAGCCTCTAGAATTGAAATTTCAGCTTTCTGCAGTGAATACTCCAATTTTGGATGCAGCAAGGCAGAAAAGTTTATGGTTTAGACTGGGGAAAGCCTTTTACTTCTATAGTGACAGACACAAAAACATAACACCAGGGTTTATACACAGGCATGAACTGCTCAGCTTCTCAGTGTCTCTACAGATTTTCCTCAATCACCTGAGAGCATTCACTAAATCAAAGCTGTAGAAGCTGCTATTAGTTTTTATTAAAATATTCAAGATTGATGGATAACTTTAAAGAGAAAAAACCCTGGTATAAATCCTGGGAGTATAGAGAACAGAGACTAGGAAAATCAAGCAAATTCTAGTTTTAAACCTAAGTGGCTTCTCCAAAGATAACCTCATTGGCTGATGTAAATTCACATTCATAACCAATAATGTAATATGGAAGTATTTTGCTTTAGCTAAAGTAAAGCATTCACCTACCTCTGAACTAAGTGAAGCACCTGGGTATATAATTAAGGAAACCAAGAATTCTCCTCAAATTTAATTTTCACTTCCTCCAAGGACCTAAGAAGTTTCCAGGTGCAAGTTGCCATACTGTACACTACAAGGCAATAAACTCTAGCCCTAACTTTCCTGGCCAGGAGAGATCAGTCATCCTCAGGCAGGCAAGGAACCAAAAGCAGCTTTTGGCTTGTGCCTGGGAATTTTTGTCCCTGTGTACAAAATGGCCACATTTTCTAACACACACTTAAACTCTTCAGTGCAACAACAATATTTGTGCAGCTTCGTGCTATGGTTGCAGATAGCAATAAAAGAATTGCAGTGAAGGCTTTGGTATTTATCATCCCAGATTCAGAACGTTGTACCAGATGGGAAGAACCATACAGATCCTTGCAGGAAGTGTCTCCACTCTCAGCACCACCACTAATAGACCATTTTAAAATAACAGGGAAGTGCTGAGCATCCCTGACAACGTGCACTTTCTAATGATCCTGTGAAGGGTTGGTTTTTCCTCTCCTCTGCTGGTCTGTAACCTGGCCACAAAGGGTTGGCAATGACATGCATATCCCCAGCCTGCTGCGGATACCTTCAAGTATTGCACCAGTCAACAGGATTATAAGGAGATTTATGGACTGATAAAATACTGTATTAAAAGTCCTTTTAATGGCCCGCTCTGGATGGAAAAATAGCTGCAGGTCACCTGATAACAAAAGTTAGGTGTAGCTGAATGTCTTTTCCTAAAATCCATTTCCTTCTGCACTGAAGACAGAGCACTTACTGTAAAATTATTGTTGTCCCAGAAGGAACCCTAGATTAGGCTGCATCTGAAGGAATAATTGGACAAGAACTGTAAAAACTTATTATTTACCAAAAGGCCTCCAACCCAAACCACGACAGAGACAAAGCCGCTCCATTTCACAAGACCAGTCTGGAGGGAAATTCTTGTGTGTCATTTAAAAGGCCATTTATTTTTAAAATATAGGACCCTCTAATGGAATAAATGTTTCACCTCCAGCATGCTTATATAATTTTTGGCATATTAAAATATTGCCTTCCTTCATGAAGACTTATGATCATTCTTCAGAATTATGAGAGAGAAAATCCAACAGGACAGTACGAGGGGATGGCTAATTATAGGGTGTCTTTGTTTGTACTGAAAAAACTCTGCTAAGAAAGTTAAAGAATAAAAACTATAAATATTGACCTTGCCATCAGCTTCTAAATGTATTTTTCTTGGCAGGAGTATTTTTAAATTCCTCTCAAATAACCTTTTGATAATATTTAAACTTTATTTTTACATACTCTTTGAAAACAAACCAGTTTGTTGAATCTTTTTGTTCTACAAATTTAGCAATCATACAGGGTCTTTTCTTGTAGCAAAACCAACATTTTAACACTGAGGCATTCAAAACTTCCTGCAAATTAATTACCACATAGTACAACCTCATAGAACAGCAATTACAGCACTGGCAAATTACCTTAAAGTTTAAAAGAACTTTTCCCTAAGTAACAGCTTGGTGTGCTCCAATCTTTTTCTCTCAAAGGTCTAGAAGAGTAGAGAGATGGGAAGCTGGGCTTGAAGAAATACAAGAATCCCAGACTGCAGTAGAGGAACCTTTTTTTTTAATTTGACCTCAATTTTTCTTGTAAGCCCATGCTTTGGTAAAGATCTAACCTTTTACAGTTAGAATTCCAGGAAACTGTAGAGACAATTTAAGTTAAGAGTGTTAAGTCTGCAACTGGTGAGCAGACAAAATGGCAATCATTGTTTTACCTATTTTTTAAATAACAATGCATTTGTCATTTTTAGATTTTTTTTTTTAGTTTTTGAATGAAAGAGAGAATGACTGTAGGAACTGATGTACTTTTCCCTCATCTTTTCCCTCATTTTTTAAGACATGATGGAAGTACAAGGGCAGTGTAAACTCAGGCAGGGCAGGATGTGCTCAGTGTCAGCCTTTGAGATTATAAATTTTGAAGTCAATGAAAAAAAAAATAAAAATAAAAATTCTTTACGTAAGCATTTCAAAAACATGGGGGCTTTGTGCTGGTTTTTTCAAAATAAATAATCTGTTCTAGAGACACTGTTTTTGTTCAGTCAATAATAAATCAAAGAAACAGCAGCTAAAGCATTT
>VYZT01026401.1:0-53153 GCA_013400735.1 Pomatostomus ruficeps
GCCCAGCCCTCTAATTTGTCCAGCTTTGGCAAAACAGCAACAAGAAAGCTGTGCTTTCTTCTGCTCTTCCCTCCTGCTTACCAAGAGGGAAGTCAGATGGATCTGCTGAAGGTTTCAACTGAAACCGGTTACACAGTGTGTTTCTATACACTAATCTTGGTGAGATACATAAAATGTGTTCCATGGGTTGACATAAACACAGATTTCCAGCACTACTGAGGTTTATCTGGATGATATTGCTGTAAACACTGCAGAAAGGGAGGCACACTGCATCTAACACTCCATATACATTTATCACAGTATAATGTGATACTGTGATATAATATAAAATATTATATTATATTTTGCAGGGTCATGAGCCTGTCAGAGAAGTCCCTCCAAACTCTGCATTCAGATTAGAAACACTTTCAATCACAGATTCCCACATGATTTCACAACCAGAATGTGCCAAAGTATCACTGTTCTTGCACCAGGCTGGCAACCAAAGAGCAGCTCAACAAGTTCCCAGTGGCTCCCCACAGCCCAAGCCCATACAGAAGTCTGGGACTCTTTGCTGGGAGCTTGACTCTCCAACTGATACAAGTTTAAAGTCAAGAGCACTGTTTAATTCCACAAAAAATTGCCTCTGCAGCCCTGACAGTTTGCAGCATGGACGCAAGTCAGCACAGCTGAAGCAGCAAAATCCCACTAATGGGATGAAGCAGGGACTTCCTACAGTCCTGCCAAGCCTTCTGCCATGACCCTGTGAACTGGACCCTCCATCGATCTAGCTATCCTTGACTCCGCAACGGTTTTCCTTCCTGTACAGCACTGTTTGATGTTACTTGCATCACATATTGCTGAAACTATTTTATTTTCTTTTTAATTTTATGTCCCCTGTGTACATGAAATATATGGTCAGAAATTATCTGGGATTTGCTATGTTGTTAAATATCTTTTATGGCCTCACAAATAAACTATCACTGCTTTATGGTTTAATATTAGGGATATTCTGTTCTTTCACTTCATGAAACAAGCATTTTTACACCTAAACTAGCTTTGCAGTAGTCAATTTTTCTAAGTAGCTAAGGATAGACAGGGTGTGTTGTAATGTAAAAATGTGCTAGAAACAACAGCAAATGTAATGATCACATACTAGTATTTAGAAAGGTACAAACTGGGGGTGTCTGAACTCAAAAAGCAATGCTGGGGTGGGGCCTCAGAATTTCAGCTGAAATCCCAGGAAACCAGCCAACATATTGTTAATCCCATGGCTATCTGTATTTCGTCTGTGGCAGGAAGAGAAAGCACTGCATGCATTGGGACATTCATGGAGATGGGAAGCAATCACTCAGCCACAAATGGAGGCATGGGAAGGTGATTTGCATTTTCAACAGCATCCTTCTCCCTACAAGCTGGTATCCAATGTGAGCTTCAGCAGTGCAGCACTGTATCATGGTCTTCATAGTCCAGCTCAGACATTTCTACACTAAAAACCCCTGGGAGGTATAAACCAGCTTTTCAAATGGATTTGGATGCTTCAGACCCTGAGGTGTTCAGGAGGACTTTGGATATACACAGGGGGGTGGTGTTCATTAGGAAACACTAACTGTGTTGGAAAATTTATGAAATTCTGTTGGGTGCCTGGATCAACTGGAGGTACTGAAATAGCTGTGGCAGACTGCTGCTATTCACAAAAACCTGCTATGAAGCTGGGAACAGAACCCTCTTCTCTCAAGTCTCAGAGCAGAAGTGCAAACAGCACCCCTCTTCCACTCATGAGTTTGCATCATAACACTTCCATGATTATGAACAGGGCAGTCAATGAATAGAGGGGATCAACAGTTTGGCCGAGTCAGGAGTGTTAGATATCAATGACTGGAAACTTAACCTTCCTGCTGATACTCTTCTAGAAATCATTATTATTTTTCAGCTATTTCTCTTTATTTTTTTCTACCAAGAGTCCACCATAAGCAGTCAAGATAAATCTAGCCTTGCAACTCTTCTGATACCTATTTATTACAAAAGACTAATGCAAATGTTACCCTAATGACCTAGGGAGAATTTGCCAAGTCTCAAAGTAGCTGAGAAGGGCACTGGTGCCATGCCAGTAATTTTCCTGCAGTCAATAAGAAAAATTGTCTGGAGCAGGGCTTAGCTGTCCACATGGCTTCCTTTGTTCTTTTCCTTGTTTTTAACAAAAATAAAAATTTTAAACTCATTCTACAGGAAAACCAAAGCACTAACCTCACATATAGACAAAAAAGAACCCACAGTGAAAAATCCCACAGCTAGAAATACTGAATTTAATCAACTGCCCTCAAAAGCCACCACTCTGTCCCACTGACTTACCCAGTGCTGACCTTTAACATCATAATCAGTACAACCTGGGACACTGCATGGATACCACCTGAAAGCCTATAAAAATGGAGGTACAGACAAACTCAATAGAAGTAGAAAATACAGGTAGTATCTTAACTATTTAATTATCTTGAATCTTGCATGGCTTTAAAAACTTTAACAATGTGTTTAATTATGTTTAATTATATTATGGTTAATTATGTTTAATATAGCTTTAATATATTTCTGGACACAGGACACTAAGCAAAATGCCATGGATATATATTAAACAAAATTCTGTTTTGAAATGCAAAACAGAAGACACAGTTATTCCAAGAGAAAAACAGCTGCTTTTATTTATTCAAACCCTTAACATTAAAATGTCAGGCTTTTTGGTTATTTTTTGAAAAACACTACCACTTGTAATGAAGTTTTCTTGGAAAAAATAACCAAAGCAGTGACAAATAATAATCAGAATTTTTTTTAACGTTTACTGAATTTATGATAATTTCTCCAAGGCATTATAGGGAATGCTATTTATCCATTGTGTTATTAAGATATGTTTTTAATCTCAAATATATTCAATATTAGGAAATAAAAGAAAGTAATTTATTTATATTTTCTTTCTTTTTTAACAAAATGTTTGTATTATCTCAGTTTCACATAAGCTCCAACATACATATAAAGTAAGTAAATTATAGAAGGGAAATAACATAACAAGACATCAGTGTTAGAGGTGCATTTTTATGCCCAAGCACACATCTGTTCAACAGACTTAAAAAAGAGGAAGTATCCAGTAACATGTACTTACGCTTCCCTGGCAAGTTAAATGCTACCACTGCCTTTCATTAAACACACCCAGAGTGGGAACTGCATTTTGTGGCACTCTTGTACCCTAACACATTTCTTTTCTTTTTCTGACCAACATTAATGCAGAGTTTGACATGAATTTTTAAGTAGCTGTCAGGATGAATCAGAGATTCATAAATCGAAGGTATTCAGGCTGCAGTGAATGGATTTTATTTTTCTTCTTTTTTTTTGGCTATGGAAACATTTAAAATATCAGCATTCTCTCCTTAGGAGCCAATAAACAAACAAGTAATGTAGAAATTACAGGCATTTAGGATGATTTAAGTAATTTCAACTTGCTGAAGTGTATCTGCCTAATCGAATATTTCTGGGTGGAGAAAATGCATGCTTTGGAAAAAGATCCAGAAGACCCTCTCCAAAGCCACCCTCTCCATGCAGTATTTGGCTACAGAAATATGTTTCAGAAGGTATGCTTTTATGCAAAAACTGCAAACTTCAAGGGTAACCATCTATTCCCTAGTGACAGACTTTAGTGCAGTAACAGTGGCTTTTGTAGAAGAAATGAACAGATTTTACATCCAGAAGATGTACATGAATTCTACATCTTGGCCGCAGGCTGTGCTTACAAACCTGTGATATTCCTTGACTCTGCTGGGAGCTTCAGAGGAGACACTGAACACAGTCCTCTCTTCTCCTCATTAGCAGTCAGGCCCAGCAGTGGCGGGCTGCTCCTTTAATGCTTTGTGAGTTTTTGATGGAGGCTCTAAAATGTGGTCTTTCTGACACATTTTAGAATAGGCAGTTTAATTCTTCATGTTTGGCAACAGCTAGAAGTCAGTCAGAGAAGTTAATTGAACCATTTGAATAGAATTTCAATTTGGGAGGCATATAGAGTCTTCTCTCTGAGATATCCTATCAAGATATAAGTGAAGATTTGCCTTATATTGTAGATCAAAATCAAGTACTAAAGCACTTACTTCTACAGATTTTGTAAGTGAAAATCCAAACACTACTTTGAGTTCAGAAATTGCCCCGACAGTGTTCAATCTGGCTCAGAGCCCACATACAGAAACCCTGCAGGAAGGTGCAAGAGCCTAAGCAACTCTTCCTTACTTCTTAAAGAAATTATTTCATTTTTAGGAATCCCTTTCCAGCAGCTATTGTAAGGAAGCAAAACAGATGCAAATCTAACCAATTCCACATCCCAGCCGGGCTCAGCCCACACTCTGTGCCAGCCCCAGGCAGCATCAGGGTGGTGGTGGTGGTGGTGATGCTTCCTGGGAGCTCAGCAGTGCTCCCTCTGCACAAGGACTCTGTGCTGCCCATCATGCCAGTGTTCTCCTGTCACAGCTCGTGCTGCTGCCTGCATTCCTGTGAATGGATTTTACGCTGTAGTCTGGATGATGGGTAACATTTTAAAGCAAATTCGGAGCAAAGAATATACATTTGTTAAAAAAATACTACTTTTTTCTCTCCAGAACAGCAACTCAGCTGAAAAATTACTGCTGAAGAGAATGAAGAGGAATCTATGGTGATGATGCTGTGGTGATTGTCTAAGCTATAACCATAGATGGTCTGTTTGGCCATCAGAAGATACTACCTTATGTTACAGACCTTGCTCTCTACTGCTTCATATTTGTGTTTGGTTTCTTTCCAATGAAGTTACACAAGAAATGGTATATAGGTTAATGAGAATGCCATGTAAATTGTCCTAATATCACAGAATCATAGAAAAGTTTGAGTTGGAAGGGATCTTAAAGATCACCTAGTTCCAGCCCCCCTGCCATAGGTAGGGATGCCATTCATTAGATCAGGTTGCTCAGGGCCCCATCCAACCTGGCCTTGAACTACTATCTTAGTTGCAAAATGTGCCCTTGAACTACTATCTTCATAATTGCAACAAGAGTTCCGAGTCTTTAAGACCATCCACTGAGAGCTCAATCTCAGTTCTTCTATTCTGTATGGTGTAGTTATAAATTGATCAGAATAATAGGTGCTACATGTTCTTATCCTTAGAAAAACCCAACAACATAGCCTTATGTTATGTTTTTGTGAGTTCAGAAATTACATTTGAAAATCAAAGCAATATATTCAAAAACCTGATTTCTGAGTTTCACCCATTTTGGGGAAGAAGGAGCATAATATTGTTTAAACAACGTCCTAGACACTTATGTAGGCAAACAGGGAAGCATTGCATTACTGGTAAGAAATCAAACTGGGTAAAAGGACTGTTCCCTGCAGGAACCTTTCCCTACTGGGCATTCAAGGCATTAGTCTTAAACTGAAGTATTAATAAAGGATACTATAGGAAAAAAATTGGCAGGAGAAGTGCAATATACAGTAAGTGGCTGTAATACATGGTCAACAAATCCTGTGTCACAGGTGCATGACTACAGACTGTCATCTATAACCTTTGCATAAAACTGTCTCAATGTCAGAGGACTAAGAAGGACACAAATTTCTAATGAGGTTTCATAACAGATATGAGCAGCTACAGATCAGCTTGGCCAAAGTTATTGAGTGAGGTTCCTCACCTAAGACTCTTAAGCCAAAATGGTGGTTCTGAATAAAAAGGGAAGGGCCTCACAGGAGAGAATAAGGGGTTAAAACACAGGATGTAAATGTTCAAAACATACTGAGAACAACTAGGTACAAAAAACACCCATTGACTACAAACTGCTGGAGGCTGGGAGAGCCATTCTGAGAGGCAGGATTCAATGTTCACCCCATGCTTATTCTCTTCCCCAAGCAGCTGCTGTTCACCATTATGAGAAACACCATCTGAGACAAATGGACCTTTGGTCTCAAACCATAGTTTTGTTTTCACACTAACTGGGAACTGAAAGTTTTAACTCTCCTGGAGAGAAGAAAGATTAATTCAAGTCATGACATCAAAACAACAGGGCCAAAGTCAGAGGTCTGATTATACCAAGAAGTCTCTCTCTGAGCTGAAATAGGGAAACTATACCTATTTCTGAGACCAGTGCTGAACAAGGAAGAACTGGGGCTGAGGGAGTCAGTGCCTCCTGCTACCCAAAGCCCCAGTGAGGGACTGACCCAAGGCAGAAGGGTGCACTTCTGACGTGGAGACAGGAGGGTGGGCTGGTGGCTCTGAGCTCTGGACCACATATGTGAGCACCCAGTGTCCAGCTTCCCCCACAGGGGTATGAATACAGGATATTGCAGAGGAAAGCCAGCAGTATGACGTGAGGTGACTGAATCCTCCATCAACCCTTATGCTGAACATGACTCTTGGGTCCTGCAGATGGGCCCGGCCACCGCTTCTCTTGGTGCCCATCCCAGACAGGCATTACTGTCATCAACGGCAAGGGACTGGGGAGGTTTTAGGCAGGATTTCAGCCTGCAGCGTGGGAAAGCTGCAGAGCAGGATGCAGAAGTCTTTGTCCACCCACTTCTGGGACCCACACACACTGCTATCCCCTATATACCCCTAGGCAGCAGCCTCTCTGCACTCACACCTGGTTGGTTGGAGGAGGAGAGATGCCAGCAGAACAGGAATACCACTGTTCTCTGCTAAAACTGAGACACACCAGGCAGGCAGAGCTAACACCCTTCCAAGGTGTGCAATCTGAGATGAAAAAAATGCAGGGGAAAGCCAGAAGCAAAGACTGCCTAGCAGCATGCAGCCCTGTTTTTGCGGATATCAAGCTACTGAAGTTACCAGAACACAAGATTTCACCACATAAAACATTTTTCTTTTTTACTCTAGAGCCTTTGTTTTGCGATGACATAGGTGCTTTTACCTCCTCCCACCCATATTTCCAATTTATTTGCCTTCTCTGTTATAAAGCAGAGAGATATTTCCTTCAACTTACCCTCTAATTCATTTCCCTCTTTTCCTTGGCACTGCTATCACTTTCCATGGTCCTTTGCCCATCTTCCAAAACATTTAACTATAAATCAGGTTTCCTCTAAAAGGCAAATGCAGCAACCATGGAGAGAGGAGCAACACCTTTTCCCTACAGCACTTTCCCCATTTGCAAAAGAAGGAAATTCTTTTACACAAACTATTTATTTTTTCCTTAGAATATCTTATTGCTATGAAACACTTGTCATTGCAGAAGCACAAGTATCTACTAGGATAATTAAGCGATGTAGATAAAACAGATGAACTGATGTAAATTACTGACTACAGTATTTAAGTAAGCGATATAAAAGTTTGCTATTCTGTCCTGAAACGGACAACAACAACCTCCAGCAGAGCTGTTCTTGGTTATTTCTTTTGATGCTAAATCCAGAGAGACAAGATGCTTCTGACTGTGATCTTTCCTGTGAAAAACAGCTTCAGACACTGTTTATTGCTGTTTAAGGACGAAGAAATTTCTGTTCATGTTTCTGTAATCAATGCTGATCTTGCCAAGGCTGTAAGAGCTCAGAATATATTGACTTTCTCTAAATTTTATGCAGCAACTGCAGCAAAGGAAAAAGAAGTCAACAGCTACAAAGCTCACAAAATCCAATTCAGCATGATAGCTGCATTTTTCCTGGGCCTCTTTCCCACATGTCAGCCCATCAGTCTGCTGAACTAACCAATGCTAATGAACTAATGTAGTGATACTTATTCATACTTAATTACAGAAAACAAGTTGTTCTTCAAGAGTTTTTCTTAGATTCCAATCCAACCTAAAGCACAAAGTGACAAGACACTGTTATCTTAACCAGTATAGTACTTCATTATAATTGCTAATCCTTTGTACTGAAGACCTCCCTAGACTTTTTTCCTCAGTTTCTAAACCATATATATACTGCTAATGGCATATGCCACGTGTTCTGGGTTTTGGAATTTGCACTGGGATGCTTTATGTCTTTTTTTTCACGTACCAGGTAGCCAGACAGACTCCTTCATACAGGCTTTACAGCTCAGCTATGCTCCAACTCAGAGCAAAATATGTTACAGGGATAATTTATTAGTAAAATACAACCTTTGCAGAGTTGTGGCAAAACACACCCACTGTCTAAAGCAGAAGCTGCTTTGCTATCTTCAGTGGAATTGTGCCAAAAGAAAATATTCCTTAAATAGCATCTTACATAGTCAGGGTAGAGTACAATGCAAACACAAACCAGTTAACATGCCTAGTGCTCTTAGAAGGGTGTAAATATATAGTCTCTACACAGAAAAAATGCTGCCATTATTATGAAGATTAATCATTATTACTACATGCATTATTATGAAGCTTTTAATCTAAACTTAAGACACAGAATTGGTGATTTTTTTCATGTACTGACCAATCCTACCCATTTACTCATAACATGAGATACAGTGTGAAAAAAATATTAGTGACATATGCAAAATAAACAACATTTGCCCCTGGAGAGTAGAGAATCATTAGGAAATTTCCAAGCCGTTAAAACAGGAAAAAAAGAGAAGGCAGCATGTATGCTAAAAGATAATTTCAACAGAAATGTCTGAGTTCCAATCACTGGTTCTCATCACTGGTCCAAAGACTGGAACTGTATCAGTTCCCAGTGCAAGTCCAGCCAGTTTCAAAGGTGCTGTAGGACCTGCAGGCTGGTGAGGGCTCTCCCACCACCTCCTAGGCAGAGCAAGTCACCCCACCAGATTGCAGAGATCTTCCACCTCAGCACTGCAATTATTGTGCAGGAACAGCTCAAGTCTACCCCAGCTTCCCTGCAATCCCCACTTCCACAGTGACTCAAGGATGGAACACCACGGGCTGCAGGCTGGAGAGAAGGGAATAAGGGATGCTGTCTCCTGCTTGGAGAGGCAGGACTATGCACATCTTTCTCCTGCACCATCAAACCTGCCAGTCAGAGCAGCCTTGCAGGACATCTGTTTTTCTCTTCCAGAGAAGATGAACAAAAATCCCCAGACCAAGGGATTAAGACAACTCTGGTTGAAGCCACACACAGCTCTGGTGGCGCTGCGCGGGCTGGAGTGGTTTGTGGTTCAAGAAGCACAGACTGAAAGAGCTAGAAAAGCACATCTGCTGTGGCTTTAGGTAACATTGCTGGGCATACTCCAGTTCAAGTTACCCTGAATTAGCTGGACAAGAAACAGAGCAACAATCTGGAAATTTAATAAAATTACTTCATGGAATTTCCTCTTTCCTCACTCAGGGAAAACTCCTCCAGAGGTGTAAAAACTGCTTTTATCAGTCTGTGATAAGAACAACGAATTAAAATGGAGCAAAAGAAAGAAAAGAGTGAAAATAAATGGTAAAAAGCAAAACAAAAGGACAAATAAGTCACATTTCAGGCAGAAGGTAAGGAACACATCAGCAGAGTGAAATAAGCCAAAGGTGAGGCAGTGTATCACCAACACACTTCCAAACCCTCGAACATCTCTGAACATCCCTCAGTCTCATTAAATTTGTAGGGGCTTTTTCTAGACCTCTACTACATGTGCCATTAACTCTCTCCTTTCCAAGATGAGTGATCCCTGTCTTGCTCAGCTATTCCTTACATGGAAACCACTGCATACCTTTGAACACAGTTTTCTATATAGGGGTTGGATAGATTTCATTAATAGTGGCTCGTTTGCCAACATTCTCTTGTAGTTGCTGCCGTGTGAAAGGCTTCCCCAGGAAAGAAAAGCGTTCAGTTGTTCATGCTCAGTGTAAGCTGTGGCCACAAGCCTGATCCACCTTCTTTGTGACCTCCTCTTGGTGTCACAGGGATGACTGATGCCACAAGTCCATGCACCTTCTGCAAAAGCAGCGGTCGAGTTTTCACATAGTAAGTAGCCTTCCTTTACTTTAATCAGTGATAACAAAATCATTTGGAAAACTACAAAGAAATACTGAAATTATTTTTCAGTTTAAGCAACCCTTTTCTTTTTATCTTTCCAGCTCTTGGAGAAACATACACTTCTGTGGGTCCAGCAACAGAGGCCCTGTCTTAGTTCATTTTACCTCAGACATAAACACGAATAACAAAGTCTCTCTTGGTTTTTGTTGGAAAAATCTTGTTTGCTCAAGAACTTTGTCAGGGAAACCTTTCATTCTGAGGATGGGACAGGGCTGCTCAATCTTTGGCCTTCATTAAAACTGGGGACCTATTCCATACACTGAAATAAAAAAGTAAAATCAGCATAAATCAGACGAAAATCAAGGCAAAAATACATTGTTCTGGTAATAAAATGCATCTCCTTTCTCAAGAAATCAAGTTTTATTTTATTAGTCTCTAACACTGTCAGTTTTGCAATTTTCCAGCTGTCCCTATGATCCCTTAGAGTAAGCAATACTTAAAATGTCTAATAAAAAAGAAAATCAAGGAGAAGATAAATATTAAGTCTTTCCTACATGATGAACACACTAACATTATTAAGTTACCTACACCAATGCAAACAGATCAGAATAATATTTAAGAATATCAACTTCAGAGAATATGAGAGCTTTTAGAGTAAACACAACTCTTAGTACATTACAGGCCTCTCTGTACATCATGGAAAAAGGTCTGGCAGGCAATAAACTCCTTTTTAACTATGGTGTCAGGGTTATCTACACACAAAATTTAGCAACTGGTTGGTTTATGTGATAAAAACAACACAATAACAGGAACAGAAACACAATTAAGAACAATAGTGACAAAATTGAGAACAAGCCACCTAAAAACACTGGTTTGGGGTGGTGAAGGGTTTTCTTATTTAGATTTTTGGTTTGTTTGGGTTTTTTCTGCCCAAATGAACTATCCTGGTGTTAGATAATATTCCTCTGATTGACTGATTCAACTGTCAGCTCTGTTGTAAGTGTAATTAGATTTAATTTTATCTGCTGCTCTTTAGTCTAAGTAAATAACCAACCTGAGCCCTGACTCCTATAGAAAAAGAATGATGAAGCAGCTAAAATTCTCTCTTCACCATCACAGCCCCTGAGCTCTCTCTATGCCAGTCTTTAGCAGCACCAACAAGCCGACCTAACCTGGCTGGAACCATGGATTGTGCTGAGCCAGAACAGGCTGCCCACGGAAGGCCAATCTCACCAAAAGGCTGGATGTTATCCTCTGCTGCTGCAACACCATCATCTTCGTACTCCAGTGGCTGTAATGGTGGGTAAATATTGCCAGCTGAGAGTGAGGCAAAGTGTCCAAGTCACAGAGAAAAAGCAAGGAGAACATGTTTTCCCAAGTCACCCATGTCTACAAATCCCACTTTCCGGCTCCACTAAAGCACAGGAGAGAATAATCCAACTCTTTGAGGACTCAAAACAGTTGAGGAATATAATGAATATTTTCTGATACTTTAGTTCTTACATTTGCTTTCTGTAACTCAATAAAGCAGAATGAGTGGCAGGGGAGGGATGCCAGGGATCATCTGTGGCCCTGCATATTTCCTAATGCACTCCTACAAGCAAGGTGGTGTTTCTAGGAATAAGGTAGTCAAACTAGGCAAACAAATAAAGGGGTAAAAAGAAAAGACTAAAAAAAAAAAAAAAAGAAAAAAAAAAAAAAAAAAAAAAAAAAAAAAAAAACCAAAAAAAAAAAAACAGGAAAAAAAAAAAGGAAAAAAAAAAAAAGGGGAAAAAAAAAAAAAAAAAAAAAAAAAAAAAAAAAAAAAAAAAAAAAAAAAAAAAAAAAAAAAAAAAAAAAAAACCCAAAAGAAAAAAATCAGGGAAACAAACAGAGACTGGAAACTGGGAAGTCTGGCAGGTTAGCCAACCAAAATAAAAACTGCCATATCAGGGTAGAGTTCAAAGGTAACTTAATGGCAAAGAAAAGTACAATCCTAGGATTTATAAACATGAAACAATGAGCAGAAGCAAAGAAGAACTGAGAGAAACAGAGTAATGCAAATGCCTGTGGCTGTGTAGAAGGTGTTTTGGAGACACCTGAAGGATTTTGAAAGCTTTACTGAAAACAGAACAAAGAGATGACTTAATTACACGTATACACACGTAATATGTATATATATTGTATATGTATATATACATATATGCACACATGCTCTGAATAAGAGGGTCTTTGTCTACATCAGAAAATGCATAGTTAAAGTCTTAAAGTAGTCTTTTCAAATCAGAACTAAATCACAAATAAATTATGGAGTTTTAAACTGTGAGAGTGATTAGACAGGGAAAGATTATATTTTGGCAGGAGCATGCTGACTGAAACTTGGATTATCCTTAGTAAACAGATCAGATTAGAAAAATGCAAAAATCCCTCTGTGATGTTTTAGATGTGCACCCCAGCTCCTCAGAAGCTTTGAAACAGAGATGGTAAACTTCCCTGGTCTTATGTCTAGCACATTCAGCTGAGAATGAAATTTTACAAAATATGAACTTCCCTGAGTCTCTTTCCACATGTACAGAAGTCCAAGGGTTCAGCAAGGATGCATACGTGTGTGTGTGTGTTTGTGTGTTTATTTACGTAGAGTCACCAATACTTGTCTTGGCAACTCTAACTCCCACTTGCATTTGGGCTTAAAGGAACCCGAGCGA
Organism: Pomatostomus ruficeps; assembly: GCA_013400735.1. Classification (NCBI taxonomy): domain Eukaryota; kingdom Metazoa; phylum Chordata; class Aves; order Passeriformes; family Timaliidae; genus Pomatostomus; species Pomatostomus ruficeps. The sequence goes on from VYZT01026401.1 coordinate 12,543, forward strand.
TGAAATGAGATTACTTGATGGGAAGTTCAAGATCACCAGAGGCTGCGGTTCACACACGAGTCTCACTAATGAATTCCTTAATGTTTATTATTGAGCTGGTCATCCTTGGCTCCAGGAGAGAGACTGGAGAGGCACCACAAGGTGCACATTACCAAACACACATGATAGGGTGATGTTTCAACTTGAGCTTAAGAGCCAAAAGCCTAATTCAAGACACAAAACAGAACAAACAAAAATATACTGGGGGAAAAAAAAAGAAAAAGAAGGAGAAAAACTCCACAAATGAAACACAAGAAGTGTTTTTTCAGGCTTCAATGAGACAACTGAACCGTGTGAACCTAGAAATAGCTGGCAGCGCTCATCAAACCTCAAGATCTGCAAGATACACCCACCCTAAGCTAAAACTACACTTTGAGACTGAAAATGTTTTGAATATGCAGGCCTGCTTAGAGCTGAAAAAAAAAAAAAAAAAGAAAAACAATCCTCAACAGCATGTGAAAGTCTAAATGTCTTGGAGAAAAATATTTATATTTCTATAGAGGCATACTGTTTATCTTTCCTAACCTCACAAGGAGAAAGTCACTGGAATGCTTTCTAATGCAATACAGAGAAACAACTATGCTCTGGGACCTTATAGTTATGAAATCCATGTGGAGCTTGGACATACCGCTTCTCTTAAAAATCTTTTTAATGCACACTTTACTATGACAGTAATACAAACACTGCAAAAGTGCATTTATATTAGATGAAAAGCAAATGCCTTATAAACCTTATTTTCCCACCTTAATCAGGAAGGAAAGGCCTGTGCTTCCAGTTAGAAGTCACTCACCTTTTCTCCTTAAGGCCCATTCTCCCCACAATGAAATGAAAGTTAAATCCCCCTGCTGGCTAAAAGCAATGCAGAACTGGACATTTTGAATGTGAAGTCAGCTCTAGAAGGGTTACTGAAGGGAAGGAAAAACATCCACCACCACTGAAAAAGCTGGCTGCTTTTATTTATACACTGCTCTTTAGAAAACAGGTTTTAATAGACTGGCTCACAGGCCTTATTTTTCCAGCACAGGATATGAGCAATTCCTATTGATTAGGTATGGAAGTTACAGACATCCTAGAGAAAGGGAACAGGGCCCCAAATATCCTGGCATGTGTAAGAGCTAAGTGTTTTCTTAAAATCCTGTAGTACGTCCCAGCATTGTACAGGTTGCCATTGTTAGCAAAGTAGAAGTTCAGACTTCATGAAACACCACTCTACACAGCACCTGAATGAATTGATGCCAGATATATGCTTTGGCTAAAACAATTCCACGATTTCATTTCAGAGATGCTGTTTCCAAATAATTAATTAAGACCAGTTAAAATTATTGAAGAATATTCCCCGTGCAGACCAAAAAATCCCTCTTCATCTGCTCAGCACACCCATTTCCCACCATTAAAAGCATGTGGGCATGATGAGAAGGAAAGGGTTGTAGCTCTGAAGTGCCTTTCAGATGTAAGGTCTGTATTTCTTTAAAGATGCCATTATTTTTACATCACTATTATCAGATTCTATAGAGCTATATGCTTAATAATTGAATGATACAGGGAAATATAACTTCTTTGTTCTTACATTTAATGCTTCTTAGCCTTTCAAGTATTCACATGGGTTAATGACTTAAGAAAAGACACAATTCAAGTCAAGTTGTGGTATCTCTGACCACATGCAGGATATACAGGATATACACATCACTCCATATTTCTGTTGATATATGCTACATTGGGCAAAGAAAATCTTGTGTTTCTTAAAACCACTCTTTAGAACACCAGGGCAGGAAAGACTAATCTCCTTCAGTGAAAATATCAGCCAAAAAAATTATTTCAAGCGTTTTTCTTTGCAAACATTTCCAGTCCATTTCTCCTAGAATTACCTTTATTCACAGGCTCTTGAGACATTTACTAAGCAAAGGCTGGAAATAAAATCAAGAACTAAGACAGTGTTACCTGTCCTGTGGGAGGTTCTCTGCTCTAAGGAGTAACTACTGCAACACTCCTATCTACTACCCAGGGATTAGCCTGGTTTCAAGGGAACAGTCTTGTTCCACACAGAAATCTCCTGCAGAACTTGAACAGATACAAGATCCTCCAAGAACACAGCTGTTTTGCCTATACATCAGCTGGAAATGTAAAACGAAGTTTGCAATAGCACACTGCAAAAAACCTCGACATTATTACAGCAGTTAATGCCAAAGGTTCAAAGATATGGTTCTGTGGTTTTTCTGGCATGATTCTGCACCTGCAGAAGGTGTGGGAGCACAGTTCTGCCAAAAAAGAGTACTCAGCAGGTATTTGAGCAGTGGCTGAATGCGAGGGCAGCAGCAACCCTGGAGAGTGTGGTCACTTTCCATCAAAGCTGTGCCTGTGCAGAGAGTCAAACCTCTCATGGATTTCCTCCCAGCACACACTCCTAAAGGACGATAAATCTGTAAATACAAGAACTGTTGGAGGTTAGGATTTTTCCTTTTTTTTTTTCTTTCTCTCAAGGAACTTTCTCCATTTGTTGCCTAAGAGATGGTAATGAGGGTACTTAAGAGGGACAAAAGAAGTGGCCAACATGGGGGGAGGGATGCAGCTGGCTGCAGTCTCTTAGCTGAGGGGCTTTCTCTTGGGAAGTGCAGAGATACTTCGAGATTTTGGCTGGGGCGTGAGGGGCGGAGCTTGTTCCTCACGCTCTCTCTCTCTCTCCAGGGATCGGAGTGGAGACTGGATGGGTTTGGTGCCGGACCTTTGCTGCCCAGAGGATTTGCTGCCACTATAGAGCTTTTGTCCTCCCACTGCTTTTCCTACCGTGGGTGAGCCTTTGCCTGTAAGAGCAGTTGTTGAACTGGGACATTTCCAACATCCGACCTCACTGGGAAAGGGTCACTGACTCCCTCCCCGTTCCTGAAGGAAGCATCTCCCAGCTGCTTGCAGCAGTTGCCTGAGGGAGGCTCGCTGTCACTGCCCAGTCCTGCTGTTTTCTAGCACTGCTTCGAGCTTTTTTGCTACACTTTGACCCAACACCCCGCCTCCACCTGGACCTCCGCAGCTCCTGTTGGCCTTTGGAGTTTTTGCTACACTTTGTTTGCCACCCCAGGTGTGCTGTTCCAGCCTGCTGCTCCAAGGTTCCTGCTACAAGCCAATTTCATGAGCCTGAGGGGCACTGAAACCGGCTGCCCCCCGTGAGTTTGTAAAGAAAAGCTGCTTTTCTCTCGCTCTCTCTCCTGCCGGCTGAGCCACCATTACCGCGGGAGGGAGAGGCGGCTGAGCTCTCGCCACAGCGCCCCCTGCAGGTGCGGGGGAATCATCGCACCCGCCCTGCCCGACCGGGAGCCACCAGCGCCCCTGCGGCTGTGACCGGAACTGCACCGAGGGGAAAGTGCCCGCAGCCCAGAGAAGGCTGCTGCTGGGTCTCCGGTTGTGTTTTCTGTTTGTTGCTGCTGCTGCTGTTGTTGTTGTTGTTGTTTGTTTTCCTTGTTATACATATATATTCTAGTAAAGAACTATTATTCCTTTTCCTGTATCTTTGCCGGAAAGCCCTGTAATTTCAAAGTTATAGTGATTTGGAGGGAAGTGGGTCGTATTTCCCATTCCAAGGGAGGTTCCCACCTTCTTTGGCAGGCACGTGTCTTTCAAACCAGGTCAAGGACATGGATTTTGTTTTTAATGCAAAGTTACCACATTATATACACATTTAACAATGATAATGCTGCTGCCTGTGTGCATGGGTGTTTAAATCTCTGTGTCATGACCTTTGGTCTTCCCAGCTAATTATTCTGATTCTGTATTTCTGATTCTGGCTTTAAAGCAGTTAAACATCAGTTTCATGATTCTTGTAGATATTTTGGGGGTCCTATTATTAACGGCAAAGCCTGTAAGTGCCACTTGCTTACATTAATGTCAAGTTTGAATAAATCTCTCACTTCACTTTGTGTTTGTGGTCACCCAGTCTCAAAGCAATTCATAGGCAAGGGTTCAGCAAGGTCAGTGTTATTTATGACATGAAATGAAGGAACTTCAGAAATAAAAGAGGGAAATACCAAAGACTTTAAAGGAATTTAGTCAAAAAGCAACACACTTTATGTGACACTTCAATTATGTACCATTCCCTGAAAGGTGAGCCTGGTAGTCTCAAAGATTGGTACATTAAAAGTCAACACATGTTTTGACATTCTATGTAAAAAATATTCTTTCTGACACTTAAACTGTGACAATCACTTCCAGAAGGCAAATGAGAAAGAACAAAAAAAGGACCTAAAATTGAATTAAATTCTTCTCCAGGTTTTGGTGATGATTTTTTAATGCTCTTTCTACAAAGATACAGACAAAGTATATATCAAGAAAGATTCCAGGTTTGTTAGTGAATTCCTTTAGATCTTTTTTCCTTCCTGCAGAGGACAAGCACTTTGCTCTACAAAGCATTGTCTGGTTACTAACAATGCAAGATTCAGTCCCATGCACATGGCACAGGCATTTCAGGCAGTATTTATCCCATCTACAAACAAAATGCACCTAGCTTAATAAAAGATGGGCTTTTGAAAGAATCTTGGAGCATTGTGGAAAACATTTAAGTCAGTACAGAAAGGGCAGAGTGAGTAAGAGCACTCAGGTTAACAAAGATGCAAACCAAACCTTTATGCCCCGTAACAACAGTTGCTTTTACTGTGAAGAGTAGAGCACTGGCCTAAATTACTTTTTAAGGTCCCTTCAAATGTTATTTTGACATGATTCTCTCAGTTACTAGTGTGTAGCACTTACATGCTACATCATGGTGGTGCCTAAAAAGATTTAGTGGAAATCTACATGCAAAAAAAAAGAAAAAAAGGAAGGTTAAGAAAAGCCCTGTTGAAACAATGCTTGAGACATTCCTGTGGATCAGTTGTTTGTGAGCTTCATCTCAAAATATGGCAATTTAAATGTTATAAGTAAGATAAGAAAAAAAACCACGAAAAAGTTAAACTTAATGCTCTTAACATAGGATGCCTCAGGCTCTTTCTACAGTCAAAAAAGATGACATATTCATCCTCTGCAGATGCCTTGCGCTACAATAATAAATGGAGCTTACCTCCCTCATTCTGACTAGTGGTCACACTTTCAGATAACTTAGGTTAAAAAAAGCCAGGATGAATGCCTTCCAAAGCAATCCACTCACTGCCATTGGACAAAATCTATGAGAGGCCAAAGAAGTCTATTCCACACACTTAAGGCAGACCCAAACCACAACGTTCTTCATCTCAGTTTAGACTTATTTGAAAAGTGGTTGGAGAAAGCCCGCAGGGAATAATGGCCACACAAACCAACACCTACTTGTTTACAAGAAGCGAGAGAAAAGTCAAGAATGGAATACTTTTTTAAAAACATCCATAATCAGAGGTCATAGCAGAAGCACATGTTGTTAAAAAAACAGGCTTTGCCAAGATCCAAAAGGGAGGTCACTAGGCAATTAGTACAGTGGGCCGCACTGACCTAGATGTTTGAAATCTGTGTCACTCCATGATATTCTCATTCCCCATGTGTGAGGGATGAGCCATCCAGAAACACACACACACACAAAAAATAGCATGCAAAAATAGTCTGATTTCTTCAGACTTCATTTTAGTAGAAAATAGTTTGCACCTTTCAAATCAGTTCTCCCATGTCAGGCAGATTAGACAGTACAAAACAGAGCACACAAAGACAAACAAAAGCTGAATTCCATCAAGCCTCAGAGAAACTGCAGTTATCCCAAGACAGGGAGTCCTGCTGCTGACTGGAACATGCAGCCTATGCAAGCTGGTGCTAGCTTGACCAAGAGTGCTACTCAAAATGCTAAAGGGCAGTAGGACTGATCCTTCAAGAACAGAGAGTAGTCCAGCTATCCCATGGAAGATAGACATCAGTGGCTTTTGCTGTGATGGCAATTCCCATTTCAGTTTAAGACATGAAAAAACAAAAATAGCATCTGGGCTAAATGATGCAAAGTGAGTTCCATGGATCAATGGCAATACTCTTTTCAACTTTGAGCAAAGTTTTGTTCACCCAAGCTTTCATTACAATGTCAAGTTTTTAGAGATCACCATAGTGTCAAGATCTCATGAAAAAGGGTTACCATAGAAGGAACTTAACCTCTCATATCACTGAGTTATCTACAACGCTGGTTGAAAATGAGGCAAATGCTGCCAGGTGGTATATTGCTAATGGCTTCAGTACTCACCAACCGATAATACTGCTGGAGCGTAGCAAGCACAGATGTTCGGTTTAGAAATTCCTGTATCACTACCCCTAACTGGGAAAGTAAATCCCCAAAAGTTTCAAAGGTTTGATAAATTTTCTTGTGTTTTAAGAGAAGAAGACAGCTGTATTGCTCCAATCTGCTTAACCATGATGGTATTATCAATTCCTCTCACTAAGAAACACTTCAGTGTTAAAACCCATGTTTTTTTACTTGGCTGCAAATACCTGTATGCATTAAATAGATGTTTGGATTACAGCAAATGCTGCCCTTTTTGGTTCCCTTGTTTATTAAACTGCTCAGCAGTTCATGTACATTATGTGAACTCTTCCTGGGGGACTTAGTTTTGAATTATACATGATGCTTCACATTTCTAGTCAATAGACAATGCTTTTTGTCTTTCAGTAGTTGCTTCATTCATTAACTCCCTACAACCAAGCTGTTTACATTAAGAAGTATAATTTCTGCTCTTGCTATTCTATATTTTCATAGAATCACAGAATTATTAAGGTTGGAAAAAAACTCTAAGATCATAAAATAAAACTGTTGCCTCATTTTTAGAAAGAGTTGGTAAAATTAAACTGTAGCTGTCAAAAGTCACCACTTAAACAAACCTGTTAGATAACCAAATAGTATGTATTTACATACTCATGACAGGCACACAGTTAATCTTCAAAATGTCTTTGTCTGACATACAATATTAGTCAAATGCTCTGATGGCAAAACCTTGCTGGTTTTATTGGAGTTTCACAAGTCTACTTAGAAGGTACTGGAGAAACTGACCCAAAGGAGGCTGAAACCTGGAACTGTAAAGAAAGACTTTTGTATCACATGTCTAGGGCCAAGGCAGACCGACGCTGGACTACAAAATTAAATAAAATTGGTGCCTGAACCATATGGGGCCAAAGGGACGCTTTGTCTTGGTGGTGTTTCAGAGCTGCTTGCTGAATAGGAGGGCTGGAACTGAACACCCTGTGGCACTGGACAAGGTGTCTCTCCACATCAAGTCCCCCAGAATGGGATGAGGGAGGAATGGGATGTTGACTTAGACTGACTATGATAATCAAAGAAGAGTGAAAAGGTTACACTTACAACAGGACTAAGGGACAGAAATCTAGAGTCATACATAGGGCAGACCCAAAAAATAACATGGGAAAAGAGCAAACTCAGAGCAAAGAGACAAACAGATGATTCAAGAACCTGGGCTGCCCCAGACACAGTTGCTTGCCAGCCTTTGGAGATGGAATGGAGAGGACCATCACTTACGATGACACCCATTTATCCACGACCCTTCTAGCTATTTGTCTAGAAGCTAAAATTTCACCTGTATTGATCCAGTAGCCTAAGAAGACTCTCTTCTGTGGGAGTCAGTGCACCCCCACTGCCAGAGCAATGGAGGGTGCACTGGGGAAATCAGCCCTATCAGTGCTCCCCTGCTAGGACAAAGAGAGAGACCTCCTCCCAAGATGCCTTGTGTTAATGCAGATCTCTGTATCCCAGTTGGCCCATTGGCCTCCCTGTCCCAGCTGTCAGTCTACCTGTCTATCATTCCTACTAGACACCCCAGTTCCAGAAAGTTCTGTCCTATTCCACACCCCATTTGTCCTCTCCCCTCAGCCACTCCTCCAGTTCCTCTCCATTGGTCCCTGCACCCTGGTCCCTCCTTTGTACTGCCCTTAAGCCCTCAGATTATTGGTCCTGAGTGCTCTCCCCACCCCTGTTCAGCCTCAGGATAAAATCCCATGTTTCCCTCTGTTCTCTGTTCTTCGGGTCTTGGCTTCCCTTTGAGGCAGTCTTAGTAAACTGCCTTGGAATACCAAACCGAAAACCCTTCCTGTCTAGCTTAGCAGTCTGTGCGCTGCTCTGCTGAGCAATATAGCTTAGCCAAAGCGCTTGTGGGAAGGGGATCATCAGAGTGACACTGAGCAAGACCGGCGGACCCGGCCGGCTCAGCCTTGAAAACCACTGCTTCCAGTGACTGCACCTGTGCAGAGCAGAGCAGCGCCTGCGCCACTGCAGGCTCTTGCAGCTGCGCAGACCCATTCCTTCGTGGCTGTGCCGTGCCACCCCGGCTCGGAACACGGTTGCACCGCTTGAAATGAAGTTGCTCCTGTGCTGCGCTGTGCCACCAGAAACCGCAGCTGTGCCGGTACACGCTGCTGCACCACTGATAAAAACCGCAGCTGCCTCGGTGTCGTGGCACCAAGCGGCTTTTTGCCATGGAGATGCTCTGGGAATCGCGCTGGCACTACACTGCTGCCGCCAACTCCCCCCAAACACCTGTGCACTCTTCTGACTGTGGTAGCTTCCAAATTCCACACAGCCCTGCCATGCCATTTATACACTCTTCATGGACAGAAATACCCAGGTAGCAGTAACATGGGTAGATAATGAGACAGGAGGCTTCCCTCAGTTGTTAGTTCAAGTTTAGCAGGTCCAGCTAAGCAAACACAGCATTCCCAAAAGATATACATAGACTATGACCCTGTGACTCCACACTGAGGTCTCCTGTTTTCATAGAATTGTTTAGGTTGGAAAAGACTTTTGAGTCCAACCATTTAACCAGTACTGCCAAGTCCAACACTAAATCACGGCTGTAAGTGCCACATCTACACATCTTTCTAAATACCTCCAGGGAGAATACACAAACTTTTAAAATCTCTTAGTCCTACCCTCATTGGATGCCAGCTAGACATACACCAGAGATACTCACATCTGAGCTTACAGTGATGCCCGAAAAGACAGGCTAGAAATGAAACTCCATAGACTGATGTCTAGGTAAAAACCATATATTGCATTAAGACACAGAATTGAAAAGTGAGTTTCCCTACATCATCCAACCTGTTAGGAAGCAAGCTGTGGAGGAGGAGGCTTTGAGCTGAAGGCACAGGGTTGTCTAGTTCTTGTCTTGTCCCCTATGCTATTATTAGTTCAGCCGTATCTTTAGTGGTTGAAATCTCATCTCTGTGATGTAAAAATATGTTCTTACATCATTTTCACAGAGTAAAGCAAAATGCAGTCCTGAAAAGGCAAGTTTATCTGTAGTTTTAGTGCCTATTACAAGGCTTTGACTGTTTCTCAGCATCACCATTGCACTCTCTGAAACTTGTGAAACTGCACATTTTCTTGGTTTCATTAGGCTTTCGTCTCCTAGCAAATGCTGCGTGCTAGTGAGCATAATTTCTTTTCCCCTGTGAGGAGGCTTTGTGAAAGCTGGAGCTGCAGAGTCTGGATTCACCCTGCACGAACACACTGCAGTAATCTATACAGATAAAGCACTCGAGGTCCACACCAGGGTGCCCTTGGGATGTGCTCTTTGGCTGCAGCAGTAATATGGATAAGAGACAGCAAAGCCTCTGAGCAGCACATACAAGACACAGATTCATTCACTCTAATTAGACTTATGTCTTCCCTATCCCCCTGCATGTCAGGAAAAGTGAGGAGGATGAACACAAGAGGCTTCACCTCTCAGACCTGCAAACTACCCAGCACTATATAAACTGGAACTCAGAAGCCTTAGCAAGATCTACTGGACTTAACCAAGACAAGAAAAAGATAGGCTTGGATGGTTCTCACACATACGCTAAGAAATAATAATAATCTGTCTATAAAGGAAGGAGGTTAACAGTAGCATAGATTGATTTCAGCTTATTTCAAGACTATTCTGTATGTGCTGAAAAGAAAAAAGGTGATGGGACTGTGAAGTTAACCACCCAGGGTCTGGTCAGTATTAAAAAGTGATGAAAAATGTAATCATAGCCTTAGAAGCTGGTCAAAGGAGACTGATGGTGAAAATATGTCTCTATTTTTTTTTCCATAAGGGAAATTGAGGAGAAAAGCTAATGTGATGAACGTGTTGGCTGTTAATGCCAGGTTCCATAGGCAACAGCCTGAAATGTAAACCTACGAATCACTAAAAGGAAAATGTTTGGTTGAAACAGCTTGCTCTTAGAAGAGCTCTCCCCTCCTGCCCAGAATCTGTTCCTGAAAGAGCTGCTGTTGTTCAGCACATCAACAAAACAGATTAACTGTTGGATAATCTGATTTGAGGGGGGAAGCTCTCCACTAGCCATGCCACACTCTGCTAAAAGGACAGGGCATAAAGAGTCACAAATATTAAGCAGCACAGTCTGGTCTTTTTCTTGTCTTTGCATGGAGTTTGGAAGCATTTCTTCTCCAGTCAAAAAAGGCAAAAGGATTTCATGTGGTGACAGCCTACTCTTTGCTTGAAATGCCCACATAGCTCATGGAAGCTGCTCTCTGAGTTAAGATATTATTCTAGAACTATAAGCAAAGCATATTATGAAAATCTGCCTTTAAAATGACAAACAAACCTCATCCAACAACACTTTACTTTTAAATGCATAAAATTGCATGTATGTTTTTATGTTCCTAAGTAGAGAGTTAAACCCTAGTATGATGCCTTGTTTTTCTTTTGCTTTTTATTAGTCAGGCCTATTCTCCTCTATCCTTGCAGTGGTCCTTTTCAAATGGTTTTATTTCTTGGTGTCAAGTCAATGTAAACAGCTGTTGCAGAATTAGAGATCTGCTTTTCTCCACCCAAAGAAGTGATTTATATCATAAAGCACCTACCAGGAAAAAAGTAGGCAGTGAGGCACAGCAGCTGCTGCTTTTCTAGAGCAGCTGGACAGCAACAAACTGACAACATCACAGCAATACTTGGGGTTTTTTCAAAATTAGGACCTGTGTATCCTCTGTATATTTTTTTCACATTTACACAGGTTGTAAGAATTTATTTTGTCTGGGCTTCAAAATGGAACCATTATTCTGTGTGACTTAAAGTATTTTGCAAGTATTATATACTACAGTAAGATAAGTTAAGTGCATTGCTCACTGCAAAGATGAAAGGAGATGTGCACAAGGGTACTATGAGGTACCTGGTTCTGAAAGTCACAACCCAGCCTTAATACTTGCTGGAACTCTCCCAAACATCTAGGAAAGCCTTGGACTAACCTGGTCCTTAGGGACTGTGCAGACAAGGGATTTTCACTCTGTAAGCCTGTTTAGTACCTTGAGGACAAAGGCATGGCTTAGCACAGGTATCTCAGCAATCACTGCACCATGGCAGATTAGAGGAGCAAGTTCTGCAATGGCTGAGCTGGGAAGGGATATCTGAGGCCTGTATTCTGCAAATTACTTTTACAGACACGGACGGTGATTTGCAGAGCACCTCCTCCCTGAGCTCACTTCCCTGCAGAGGCATTAAATCCATTCAAAGCTAAGAAAGTAGCAATCCAGACGCTACATTGCCAGTGCAAACTCTGCCGCCGTTGTTTAGGCTGCAATGGTATGTGCTGGAGGGCATGAAAGGCATCTCAGAATTGCTGAATTCTGAAGAACTGACAAATACTGACAAAAGAGTTGACTACATTGTTTAATACAAAGCAATCAGTACAAGAAGAATTTTTAAGTGCAGCCTAAGGGACTGATTTAGTGCATATGTGTAGGGCCACTGGATCACAGCTGAATAACACCACTGACATCCTGTTGTGTGTATGATGTGCCTCGATGTGTCAAATAAAATGGAGCTGCAGGAAAAGTGATCTTCAAGTTACAGTACAAACAAGCACCCATCACAACATCATCCATGTAACACATTTGTGGAGAGAGGAGAACAAGTGCACATTTGGCACTAATTAAGAGTTAGTGCCTGCAATCAGAATCCTTGACCATTAATCCCAGAAATTTCCGTTTTTGAAAGATGTTCAGTCATGTGGCTAGATGTTTCTTACACAGCCTTTTAAAAAAACTGCCCTATGTTTGTATCATAAATATTTGACTGTCTTGGTCACTTAACAATGGAAATTTATTTAGCCAACAGCTTATTAATAAAAAGACAAAACATGCAGCTTCCTCTGGATGTTTTGGTTCTTTGCCACACACAAACTGCAGGCAACACACAATGACACAATACAATTTCAAATTTTTTTTTGTAGGGAAGTTATGAAATCTATATTGTCATAAAACCAACTCTGGAATCACAAAAACATTCTCTTGAGTTCTAGCTTACGTTGTGGAAATAATTTTCTGTGCAATGCCTTTAGTGAAATAGGAATGTACTTTTGCAATTATGTCAGGTTACTAAATAACTCTTTTGAAATTAACCACCATCCTGCTCAGAGTAGCACATATATTTTTTCTAATGATGCCAATAATGATTTTGACCAACCAAACAAAAAGATTCAGAAAGTGGAAGCAGTGATTACACTAAGTGGAAAAAATCTCTAATAATGCTTCTCAGAGTTCAAAAATCTGAGAAACTCACTTCAAGTGTTGAAAGAAAAAAAAAACCAGATCCTATTCTTCTTGGAATTAAAATGCCCTGACTTCAATGGAAACAGTCAAGTTCTAAGTGTGAACTTTTCTTCCACTGCTGTTTAACTAGCGGGAGCCTGGTGAGCTCTCCCTAAGCTTCTAGTTTAGTTCATGGCTGCAAAGAACCCCGCATTGTTCCTGCACTTTTGCACCAATTTTGGTTCTGAGCCAAATCCTTGAGTCTGAACATAATCAGCCTCTGAGGATTAAGTCTTTATCTATGCAGAAAGGGGAGACACCACCTACAAGGACAAATTTCCAGATATTCCCCTAAACTGATTTTAAAAGCTAGCCCAAAAGTCATGATTAAATGTCTTCTGTAGTCAAGATGTTCTTACATAATTTTAGACAAATCTGTAGACCTCCAAAATTTTAGCTGGGGCTGTAGTCTAGCCTCTTCTTGCCCAAGAAACATTTTTATGCTAATTTCGGTCTAAGCTAGGAGAAATCCTAGGCGAACTGCTGTCAGGTCACATATCATGCCTCAGGCACAAGGCCTTGGACATTCTGCATTTGAGGATCCATTGCCACTGCCAAAAAGCTCAAGGTGCCATCTTGTGTGTGTGTGGCCATCACATTCTAGAGTAGTTTTTCTTCAAAACATTAGCATGCACCTTTCTCAGATACCTCAAATCTGGTTAAACTATATATAAACTATTTATAAAGTGATTAACCAGCCAAAGCATTCACACTGAAATCAGGACTACCGTAAGGAGAAAACCTGACATCCTTCTCTCTTCCAAGCTAAAGAGATATATGAGGGTGGTGAAGCACTGGAAGAAGTTGCCCAGAGAAGCTGTGGATACCCCATCCCTGGCAGTGTTCAAGGCCAGGTTCAATGGGGCTTTATGCAACCTGATCTAGTGGAAGGTACCCCTGCCCATGGCAGAGGGGTTGGAACTCGATGATCTTTGAAGGTCCCTTCAAACCCAAACCATTCTATGGTTCTATGATTCTATATAAAAGTTACTTTTCCTAAACCTTTTCAGCGTTGAGACTCCTTGTACGTGATAATAGATAAAGAGAGATTCAAAACCTGATATCAAAGAAGCATGTCCCAACTAATAAGTATTTAGAGAAGTGTTTAAGTTCCTAACTCTCAGGGCCTTGGTTCAACAGAACAGAAAATTGGAGGCTACCAAGTCAGCTTCTCAACCTAATCCTTCAGTTTGCTTCTCTGCCTGAACACTCTAGCAAGACAAAGGAGGTAATTAAACTGCAAGCAGTTGGACTGACAAAGGATTAAGACCACACTTTGAACAAAAAGCTTTAGGTTTTCATCTTTTGTGGATCCCCTTTGCAATGCATTTCAAGAAAGCAGATGCATGACGCAGGACAAAGAAACTCCAGAGGTTGTTGCTTCTGTGCCCACTACTGCCACACGGAAGTTTGACATCAATAAATGAAGTTATGTTAAAGTCAGGAAACAGGAGGCTGTCAGTAGACCTGTTTGCCATAATTACATCTGTATTTGGTGAAGTCTTCAATTTGAACTCCCTGTACTAAACTAGACAGTCTAAATATTCTTTCTCATAACAAACAGTTTTCAAGGAAGAGCTTTCGATGTAGGATGGAATTACCAGATGGATCATCTTTCATTTAAACCATAATGTTGCAGCTAAAGAAAGCATAAGGGTGTCATTCAAATTTTGTGCCTAATCCTTCCCCCTACTCTATGCTCCAGGAGGAACCTGACTGAATGAGTAACTACTGAGCATGAGGCAGTAAAATATAGGGTTTTTTTAATGACTAACAATGAATTTATCCTACTTTTGTGTTTCTCTGCTATGCTATTACTGAGTAATCGAAGATAATTCTGTACACATTTATTATCCTAGATTTACTAAACAACAGAAATCAGCTTTCCAGTGTCCAGTAAACAAAGAACAAAGTATATTTTTAATTCTCATTTCTCTGCGTATTTTCATCCCACCATCCTGTAAGATGGACTTAAAAGGCCAGTTTTCCCTCTTGGGACAAAGCACAAACCAAACATTTCTGCACCATCCAAGATTTTTTTCTGTAGTCCATTTATAAACCAAAGCTTAGTGCATCCATAGAGGAGCACAGAAGAAAGAAAAGCATCATTTTGTGGGCATTATAACAGCAACAAAATCACAAGAAGCAACCTCTAATCCAGCTACTGGTACACATGGTACACATGTAGCAACTTACCTTAGATCAGCTTACATTGTATTAGAATCACATTCTATAGTAATGTAAAATATAGGTATATTTTAGCAAAACCAACATTTTTTTCTCCTAAGCAGATCTCAAGTATTAGTATATTTACGTCTCTTTGATGTCTATTCTCATTCTACACTTAGACATGAGTAACTCTGTTACAGCTCATCTCATATAATTGTTTAGAACATCTATCATTGTCATCATTGTAGTGTTTTTGCTCAGAACAGTATTCTTCTTTCTTCCCTAACTAAAAAGTAGCTGAAATACAGGAGCAGATACAACTGGTGTGAGGATTCATGGACCTGATGACAGATTAGTCAACTAAAAAATTACTTCCTGTAGAATGAGTCATCCATGTAAGTATAGAAAAAGAAAAATCAACACTTAATTTCTATTAAAAATATTAGTAAAATATTGGTGGAGAATGTAAAATTTAACTTTCTGCAAAAATTTTCATTAAATATTTTTCAATTTCCAAACATCTTCCTATTCAAATTAGATGTATACTGGTTTTTTACATGAAAAAAGTCTGAAACCGAAATGTTCTAGATTAAAAGAACATTTGTTCACCTCTTTTAAATCATTCAGCATTCAATATAAATGCAGCAGAACAAGGCCTTTTGATATCACCTTAGGTGAGGCTTTTCAGAGTGCAGGACACACAAACAAGGAGTGGATCCAAAGAAAAACATCATGGGAACCGTACTATGATTCTAATGACAAAGATCACTAATCACAATGGACACGTATTATGAACCCCATTAAATATATAAAGTGATATTCTAATTGTTCATCAGATTATGCTGTAATGACAGAAGATCTCTTCTGAATCTTGAGTGTAGTAACTGAAATACTCAGAAAAGATGAAGCCAACAAAATTCATGAGATGAGAAAGAGAAGGTTTTTATTGTAATATTACACTAAGAAAGAAATAACTTTCTGCATTGTCTAGAACTAGTTCCTGTACCAATAATTTTACACCTACTGCAGTGCACTTTTTCTGCAGGAGAAAAGAAAGCCAGGCATGGTCATTTCCAGTGGGATTCAAGAACAACAGGACGCCCCCTCAGATACTAGAAATTTTCTTCATGGATCACCTTGAATATAGTTAAGCGCCATAAAATTGAAGAGGCCAAATGTATCATTTATGAGCTGAGAGGTTTTCACAGGGGTTTTTTTGTGTGTGTTAGAAATAAATTTCTTCATGCCTTTATTTTAATTTCTGAAGCACATTAAAGAAAAAAAAAAAAAAAGAAAGCAGGGCAGTACAAGTGCTGGCAATCGCCTAAACATCATATTTGAATCTTGAATAAAGACAAAAACTTTTAACATTTCTTTTATTTTTATTTAGGACTTTTCCTCCACAATAGCTCTATAGACTTGGAGAAGTCATGCTACTGTCAGATGTATTTTAAAACAAGAGGAGAAAATCTTCAAATTCTTTTAAATAAATTTTTTCTCCAGATTTCGTGATTTCCCTGTTTTAACAAGGTCTTAGAACCATTAGTATAATCTGTGACACAAACAAGCATGAAGTCTCAAATTAAACACTGTAAAAGACTTCTCCATCATCAAGCAAGCTCTTCTGAAATCAATGCTGTATGAGAAATGTTGGTACCAGCAGGACCACAGAGATTTTAAGTATACAGTTATTGTCTTTCTCTCTATTACTCTCTATCCATCATTAACTATTACAGGGTTCCACAAGCAAGCACCACAAAGCAAGGAATAATGAAAAAAAAAAGAGAAATAAGGGAAGAAATTGAAGGAAAGGAAAACTGTATTTGGCAAAGGTGAAAAACTCAAGTTTCTTTTCACAGAATTGTCTCTTTTGCATCCAAAACATGAGGCTTCAGCCAGAACGCCTATTACGAGTAGCTGTGTTTTTGAAGTCAGTGGCTCCTGCACTTAAACACATCTGGATCTTCCCAGGATCACATATTATGTATTTCACAGTGCGTTTTCACAGACACAGATTTAGGTATCACTTCAGCACTTTTTTACTGAAAAGCAGCACAAAATGAAAATTTCAGGGAATTCAGGTACTCTTCTTTTTCATGCTTTGTCTTCTGAGACTTTTGGATGAATAATTCATTAAGGGGCAGGTGAAAAAAAGAAAGGGAAAAAGTAAAAGAGCTTTCTCCTATCATGTACAAAGTATAAAAGAATGAGTTTTCAGAACAAAACCAGCTCCTCTTTCTGAGTACATGCATATTCATAACAGCACAGAGGGAAAAGACAAGGAACATTACAGTTGAGGTCTTACATTTCTGTGGGGATTCTGTAACAAACATAGTTAATCTTAAGATCTGGAATCATATTGTGGAAATGTAATGAAAATCTTAAATGTGCCCAGAAATTCATGTACTGGGCTTGATTAACTTTTCATAAACATAACTGGAAAGCTTGACTGTGATGGAAGCTCTGATTTGGGCTGGAAAACTCAAGGAAGCACTTAGAAAGTTGGTGGCTTTGCCTTCTCCCTACTGACTTTGCTATGTGCCCGTCTCCCACCTGCAAACATCCCTACAAAGCAGACTGGAGAACACACAGCTCTGCAAGTCATTCCTGAAATAAAACGCCACCTGTTTAGGATCCGGCCTCAGAAGCTGCACATCCTCACACCTTGCTCTGGGCAAAAGCACTCAACAACTGTGGGATGTTTCCAGTGTGGGATGCTCCAGCAGCCTCTTAAAATGGGGGTCCTGGGGTTATCCAAAGACAGTGATAAGGCTGAGGGGAAACGATGCCTCTTTTTTCCAGAAACATGCCCTCAGATAAAAATGATCTGGATATCAAGCAAAAGTGCTAAGGGAATGAGAGGAGGAAGGAAAAAATAAGTAACTCTGCATGAACCTCACATTTCCTTGTTTCTAGACCTCGTATCTTTTTTTGGGAATAAAAAGAAAAAAACCCCCTTAATTAAATAAAAGTGGAAACTTAAAATGACTATACTTTCAAGACTTTCACTACACTCACACAGAAAAGTGACTAAGAAGAAACCAACAGCACCTTATGGTCTCATTTTGAAAAACTGACAGGTTGGAAAAATAGGTTAGAAAGAGGAACTTAACTGATGGAAATTGGAATGATGAGGGTTGGAGGCCTGCAATGAAATATGTGAGGATGAACTACATCAGTATAGGTAAAGGGAGTACTTTGAAACACAGTAAAATTCATAGCAGGGGACTGCAATACGCACGGTGGGTAAGGAAGGGAGAAGAACATTAAAAATATGGTTTTCAACTTTTCTCCTTTTACTTTCTGACACATTTGCAGTCATTTTGCCAACATAAGTAATGCTATATAAAAAGAGTTATTAAGAATAACAATCTTACTCATATTTAATTAAAATAGTATCTCTTCTATTTTTTCTTTATTCAAAGAAATTTAACTACGCAGGAATCAGATTTCCTAATATATTCTAAGGAGGATTAATTAGCATCACTATTTCTTCTTCCATTTTGGGAGATTATTCAACACTCAAAAATTCAGAGGACAATTGCAAATTTTGGCCTCTGCAACACTGATTGTAGTTTCTTAAAAAGTCCCCTTATAGCAGCTTCCCTTTACAGTGCTGATGGTGAAAAAGGCTTCTGTAAAGCACTGAAATGGAAAGTTCAAAAAAATAAGAAAATACCATATTTTAAAAAACCAAACAAAAAGCCCAACACATTAACTAGGAAAAGAAAAAAAAGGAAAACAAAACTGAAATTGGAGAGCTCAACATTTAACTAACCCACTTTCATGCCTGCCTAGCGTTTGTATTCATAGTTTGATTTGGGTTTTTTTCTTTCCTATGTTTAAATACAACATGAACCAGGCATGTCATTCTTCTTGCAGGTGGATCTCTTCCTCCTCCTTCCAGCTCAGAACAATGTTGGTAAAGACTCATGCTAAAAAACTCTTAGTATATAGGATATGTTGATAAATGAAAGAATAACATTATAACAAATTTAAGGAAATAGTTTTCTTTTTCAAATGTTATTACATGAACCAGATCTAGCTTTTATATCATATATGCCACTGACACACAAATACTAGACACCATCTAATATACTTTTTTGTCAAGAAATAACGGCACTCAACAATATCAAAGCTATCCTTGAAAGGAAGATTTAAAACTGTCATAATGCCTTTATATTCCCAGGCAGTATTTCCAACATTATTTTTTTCCCGTTATCTCAGTGGGTTTTGTAATACAGCTATTTATGGACTGTGACTGGATGCAGATTTAATGTATAAAACAACCAACTTGATTAATTGCGGACATTTTAATCCACCTTTCTTATGGCAAAGTCTTAATTATCCTTCAGCCATAGTACCTTGCTAATACCAGATTTTGTCACACCTGTTCCAAGTACGTAGTTGTGTCCCATCTACTTTACCATTCAGAACTAGGAAAAGAAAGACAATGACGCCAGGACCTTGTACAAGCATATGCTGCACTGTCAGCTAAAATGTCTGATATTTTTGATTTGAAGACATTATTTTGTAGTTGATGCTGCAACCAAAAACTATGAAAGAGGTAAAGGAGAACCTAAGGGATATGGCAGTGCTAAAAAGGAAATTCCTGTTTAGAAGAAACACAACTCAAACAATATAATCAACTTTTTTCTTTCTTTACAAAGTTAGAAATAACAACCCAAATGTACTGACCACATGTTGCTGGCTAAGACCCGAGCTATTGATAATTCATTAAGAGTAATAGTGAGTACTTCACCAGGTAACTTGGAGCCAGCTCCAGGCTTAGACAGATCAGGCAGATGCCCGAGACAGCTTTAGGTCAGGGCAGGACAGCGCCCGACCAGCTGCTGGTGCTGTGCCAAGACTCGGAGCACGTGGCTCCGCAGCCACTGTAGAGGCACAATCCTGCAAACCATTCTCTCCTGGCTCCCCGCCTCTTGGTTTTCCCCTGCTCCCTCCTCGCCTCTTCCTTTGGAGGACCTGTGCCCAGGCTGGGCTGCCGCAGAGCATAGGTTTGCCTAGCAGTGGTGGCTTGGCTTGGCTCCATCCAAGCAGCACTCCCAGCCAGCTCCTGGCCACCCGGCTGACTCACTCCCAAGTCACTGTCTACAGCCAGATTTTTAAATGCATGAATGTTTTGTCTAAATCCATAAAACTGGCACTCCTCCATGGCTTATTCAGATACTGTTTCCTGCTGCAGCACACATAGGCTACATTTCTTCCCATTTGGATTTTAAGTCTGGCCTAGTTAGTGATATCATTGCTAATGACTCTCCAGTCATGGTTCTGCTGCATGTATTTTCTCTACCCCTATTTTTGGGCTTCATACTTTCTTCAAAATATCTCCTCATACCAAGACCAATCTACTTCAAAACAATTGTGAACCATCAACTTAGTTCATGTTAGTCACCTACAGTATTGACAAATAAGTGGGTTTGCAGACTGTGAACCCTTTGGAGAGGAATTTTGTCAAGTCTAACCTACAGAACATCAACGTCTTTTATACATTAAAAGATCTGTGGAAAGACAAATCCAGCCTGAACTACTTTTCTGCTATAGCAGGAGGAAGTCACTAATGTGATTTTCTGTCAAGAAGCACATGCCAGCATATAAAAAACAGGCTCTTATATTTTAAGTTTCTTTAATTATCTGCCTGCTCCAAAGAACCTACACTCTTTATATGCCTCATTCACATCCCCCTTATCATGTGCACTGGCTGTTCTTCCCCTGCTGTCCAACACTCCTGGCACTTTTTCCAGTACTTTTTCCAGAAGTGTCTCCCCAGACACTTCCACCTGCCACCAAATTCAATGGCCTGAGGAGAGGTGCCCTGTGTCATTTTCTGCTCCTTAGGGTATGTAAGGAACCTGCCCAGGGCTGGCAGATACAAGGCAGGACCTCTGGGAGTCCAGGGGATGCTATAATGCCTACAAGGATACTGGAAATCTTTTGAAGTGACTGAATCCTGCTCCCAAAGTCAGGTTTTTTTTGCTCTGGACAGCAGACACATAGGAGATCCTGGTGGCATGCTTTCTATTTGAGGCTGTGTGCATAAATCCCATATTTTCTGGCAATATGATGTCCTTTAAATGGTTTGTCATCTGTTTTTTCAAGAACTGTGCCTTTTCAAAGCTGAGGAATCATACCTCCAGTAAAGGTTTAAATGCCAGCTTCGATGCATTGTCTTGGTTTGAAAGACAGGTGCCTGCCCAGGAAAGCAGGAACCTCCCTTAGAATGGAAAAAAATGACCCACTTCCCTGTGAATTATTATAACTTTGAAATTACGGGGCTTTCAGGCAAAGATATGGGAAAAGGCATAACAGTTCTTTACTAGTATGTGTATGTTTAAGAAGGCAAACAAACAACAACAGCAGCAGCAACAACAAACACAACCGGAGACCCAGCAGCAGCCTTCTCTCGGCTGCGGGCACTTTCCCCTCGGTGCAGTTCCGGTCACAGCCGCAGGGGCGCTGGTGGCTCCCGGTCGGGCAGGGCGGGTGCGATGATTCCCCCGCACCTGCAGGGGGCGCTGTGGCGAGAGCTCAGCCGCCTCTCCCTCCCGCGGTAATGGCGGGTGTGCTGGATGGCGAAAATGGCAGCAGCAGGACCCCGGGAGCAGCGGCCGGAATGGTAGAGATGAGCAGACTCCGGAGTAGTAAATGAAATACTTCAGAAACTCTGCAGCTGTAGCAGGAGCTGTGGGGTGTCCTAGCAGGCAGGGGGTGCACGGCTAAAGTGAGCAAAAAACCCAGAGCAGTGGCAGAGATGCAGCGGGGCTGGGCAGTGGCAGCCCGGCTCCCGAACATGGCCAGGATAGGCTCCCTGGGAGTGGAATGGGCTCAGGGTCCTGGGGTGTCCCCTGAGGGACCCAAGTAGATGGTGAGGGTTCTTNGTGGGGTGTCCTAGCAGGCAGGGGGTGCACGGCTAAAGTGAGCAAAAAACCCAGAGCAGTGGCAGAGATGCAGCGGGGCTGGGCAGTGGCAGCCCGGCTCCCGAACATGGCCAGGATAGGCTCCCTGGGAGTGGAATGGGCTCAGGGTCCTGGGGTGTCCCCTGAGGGACCCAAGTAGATGGTGAGGGTTCTTTTCTGCTGAGGCTGGGTGTTGAAAAGGTCCAAGTCCAATGGCTGCTCTTTCGAGCAAAGGTTCACCCACAGTAAGGAAGAAGCAGTACAGGGCTGGGCTCCAGCGGTGGCAGTGAATTCTCCCTGCGGTAAGCAACAGCTCGACTGTTCTGCCCCGATGCCGACAAGAGAGACTGAACTAGAAGCTGCGCACAGCCCCCTTCCCCCCAGCCTAAAATCCGCGGTAACTCTGCCTTTCCACAAAGAAAACCTACAAAGTAAGAGTAGCGAGCTCCACCCTTCCTCCACCAGGGCCATTTTTTCTCCCTCTTAAGTAAGTACTGGTCGTTATTTTCTCAGCAACAGATGGGACAAAATTCCATGAGAGAAAGAAACAAAAGGAAAAATCCTAACCCCAACATGCATAAATAGCAAAGCCAAGCTGAGCAGAGCAGAAGAGCAGGTCCTTTTGGTTCAGTGAACAGATGCTGTCCTATCTCATTGGGATCTCTTTTCCAGGTACATATTACAGAGTCATGTGTGACTGTGGGATATACATCTGGAACTTCTGATCTGTATCTTTAGTCTCCTTCATGCTTTTATCTAAAGCATGTCAATAGCAAAACACTTTTAATTATTCTAAACTTACCCATTAAAATGCAGTGTTTCCAGATTTGAACCCTCCTCATTTTCACTGGAGAACATATTACCACACAAATATACAGGGACTGAAGAGACAGAATGCTAGGAAACAGGAGTATGTTGGAGTCTTGCTATTAATTATTATTCTCTTAAAGAGTACAGAAAAAACCCACATCACAATGTGCCTGTTGGCCTTAAGCCCTGGGACCATGGTGGAGAGACATGGAATGGGAGTCAGAGACAGGCTCTCATCAGCAGGCTCCTGCAACACCAATGTCTTAATCAAAAGTAGCAACTCCAAGAAAAGAAAGGCTGCTCTGTGGGATTCTTTTTATGGGACAAGAAATTGAAAGATGGAAATAGAGGCAAAGGAAAGCCTGAGGATCTCTCAACTTTGTGCCCCTCTGAAAGAAAATGATGGAGCTCTGGAACTTGGACATTTCTCAACATGTATGTGTGTGCATGAGGAGGGAGCAAAGTTACAAGGACAGCCCAAAGACACGAGGAGAATTCAGACAGCAGAAAACTGAAAGAGACCAAGGAAAAAAAATTCTGATAATCTTCAAATGAAACAAAACAGTAAAATCAATTTTCACCCAGAGTAATCTCCCTGGTCCCAGGTAATGCAATACTCAGCTTAGACTCAGTTATTTTTCAAAACACCAGTACTTTGGTGTGAAACAACAGCAAGACAACCTGATTCTTTCAGTCACACACCCATCAGCCTCATCCTTTTTCCTGACCTTCATGAAATTCATCAGCACATCAATCTGCCCACCAGATCAGTTTCTGCTTAAGCACAAGAGTATGATTAATTAGCAAAGGTAGGGTCAGTGAGAACTCAGTCACAAAAGCAAACAGGAAAATACATCTAAATAAACGTGACTGCTGTGCCAAAGTAGAGATGAATTGCTGTGTGCACTACATGACTCTAATTTTCTGTTTGTACCAATTCCCACCACAATACTCCCCTAGATGGGAAGTGGCAAAAAGTGTGGCCCAGAAACCAGCCAGACACAATGAGTGTTACCTGGAAGGGCTGTGTTTTCATTTCCAAAAGGCAGCAGGCATATTCTTCATAGAGCTGTATATGTGAAGAATATTATACAAGGAGGAGAGACCCAGTGTTGGGACTGAGACCCATCTCATTAGTGGAGCTATATATCAAAGGACAGGAAAAGCAGTTTCATAGACAAGCGTATCAATTATATAATTATACTGCTGGCAGCAGTTCAGCCTCTTCTGCTTCCACTGTATTTATATTCAGTTTATGTAAAAACTTCCTGTACACATATGCGTATTTCTCCATGCATTTCTTATTCATAATTGCTGTTTGCTTTATGTTTGTTAGCTTTTGCACGCACTTGCCCGTGACCTTTTTGTTATTTTAAAAAAATCATCAAGCAACAAACCCCACAAAATGAAACACTTGCAGAGTGTTTAATGGGGAAACATCTATTCAAGGAAGGGAAAAAACTACCACGTATGCAAAGCAGTGTGGTGTCAAACACATGAAATTATTAGGCATTCATATTCTGTTTTACAACTCCCTTTGCATTTAGCTTTTGAAGAAGGGAAGCAAAACAAAAAGGTGATCATTCTAAAGATCACTCCCAACAAGGAATAAAAATGAAACAAACCCAACTTTTGCAGCCAGATTATTCTCATCAAATCCTTTTCTTCGACTAGCTTTGACACATCACTGCTGAACGCGCACATCTTGAAGACTCCAGGCAGAGGACATGAAGCCCCTCCCTGATGTTCAGAGTTAGGGAACAGTGACAAACTTGTATCTCTCTTCTCTGCCCCTTCATTCTCACTACACTGCATCTGAGCAGATAATTCTTTCAGTGGCTGATTTTCAGGCAGTCTTTCCCCACAATGTTTTTTTCTGGCAGCGGCAGCAGTCAGTTCATCCAAGCGCTAGGAAAACAAACCAGCAGTTAGGCAAAAACGTGAGTACAGCTGGCAGAGCAGCAAAAAAAACCAGGCTCATGGCATGCTGTTTGGAAAACAGTCCTCACAGCTTATGCTACTGTCATATTTAGATTAATGATGCATTTTATTTTCTAAATAAGCTAAAATCCCTCCCTTCTTCCCCTCTTGCTCATACACATACAGATGCTCCCATCACACAAATATCTGTCTCATTATGTACAATTCAGCTACAGCTTGCAACAAGCTGAACAAGTGATCTTTGACACTGAAATAGGAATTCAATCTGAAACAGGCTTTCAGAGAAAGGAAGAGTATTGTTATACCTGACCAATCAATCTTAGCTTGTTAAACAGTACAAAATAATCTCTCTTTAATTCTATCAACTCAGATTAAATCCTCACCCAATGTGAATATCTTTCCAAGGAATATGTAACATCTTTTTTGACCAAAATCATCTTCATCAAAATTTAAAATTCATATTTGATGAGAAATACTTTATCTACTTTCAGAACAGAAGAAAAAGAAAAAAAAGGTTGTCAAAGGATGCCTAATGAAACATTCTAGTAACTCTACTACTGAGTTGCTGAATAGGCAATGAAATTCAAACATTTTCCAACAGCACAAACACAAACCACAGCCAGTATTTGAGTCTGTTGTCACAGTTGCACATCAGAATGTGCTAGGAAAGCCTCCTGATTCCACCAGTAGCTCTGTGGAAGTCTGTGAGTCCTGACATGAAAACAGAGGTCTAGGATGAGAGATTCCACTTTACCAACACCACCCAAACTGGAGTTTTGGACTGAAAATCTGTGTAGTTACCAGAACTACAGCCTGTAATGTCTTATTGTCTGTACACCCTCCTGAAGTACTTAGTTCCCATGAGCTATGCAGCACCCGGGACTTCCAACTGATCCATATGCAGCACATTTCCCAATAATAGAGATAACAGAGTGACTGGTTTTTTTTAACTTGAGTGTTAATAAATAAAAGTATATATCTGATTTTCCACCCAGTCATCACCACTTGCAACTGGACACTCCCCACTGGCAACTGGGGCATGTGTGGAGTACAACTCCAAGTGGGGAACACTGGCTATCCTGAGAACACATCTTTTTGATTTTTGTTGCTCTGTGAGCTTCTGATTACAGGTTGCTGCTGCACTGCCCAAACTCTTCAGAGAAATTATCCAAGTGCAAAATTAACCCATTGAGGATCCATCGCTACCATCAGACAAATTACGCACCAGTTAAAACCCGACAGTATGTGTTCCATGTTTACAGAGGAGCAGGCTAGATCATTTACTGCTACATTTCCAGTTTAAGAATGTTTAAAGGGTGTTACAAAACCAAATTATTAATACACCAAACCCAATTATTCCTGACCATCAATATATTGTACACCTCTTGTCCAAGTTCTCATCTCATCCATGTCCTGTCCTGTCGATAATCTTTTCCATAGTCACCCATAATATTACAAAGTATGGGATATCTCACGAGGAAGCTCAGTTCTAATTTTATCCCTCTGGGGGCTTGCAATCACTCAGGCACTTTACATGTTACTCAGACCTTCAGTATGCAACAGAAAGTACTCTGAAAACGGAACAAAGTTATTCCACTGGAAACTCTCCAAAACCAGATCATAAGTATGGGGAAGCTCTTGGTATCCGCTCCACTGGGAAGGGAATGCAGGTCAATTCATTAAGACTGCTCTGATCTGAGAAGTGTTCTTGGTACCCAGGCCTCCATACAAATGAGCCTTGCTGCATCTAAAATAACAGCTCTCACAGACTGAATAGGCACTGCACATTCCATGCACCTGCTAAAGCATATTTGGTCAATATTAAAGAGAAAGGACAACACAAGGACTCAAAGAATCCATGACTTGGTGATTACAGAAACTATTCCAATAATGACATGCACCTAGTCAAGCTCATTGATCAGTTTTCTATCCCCCTTCTGGTCTACTGTTAACTGCACTGCTTTTTTTTTTTTTTAATTTAAGTAAACAAACCCATCTTTTATGTGCTATCATCAACTTTTGGGGTTTTTTTTAGATACTTCTGCAATGGCAGAGGAAGAAAATGAGTTTTGCTTATTTGTAGGTGTCTGCATTCACCTCTGAGTGGGTGTTGAAGGTTAGGATTTGTTCTTTTTTTTTTTTTTTTTTTCTCTTAGAGAATTTTTCTCCTATTTGTTGCCTAAGAGACCAGAAGGATGGATACTTAAGAGAGACAAAGGATGTGGCCAAGAGGCAGTCTCTTAGCTGGGGGGCTTTCTCTTGGGATAGGCAGAGATAACATGGGATTTCAGCTGGGAGGCGAGGCACTGGGCTCAGCTTCTCTCCTCCTTGGGACCGAAGGTAACATGGTCGGGCTGCGGCTGTGGGGAGAATTCACTACCACCGTGGAGCTCTGTCCTTCACTGCTTCTCCTCCCGTGGGTGAGCCTTTGCTCGTAAGTGCGGCTGTTGAACTGGGACCTTTTCAACACCTGCTCTCACTGGAAAGGACCCTCACCATCTGCTCGGGTGCCTCAGGGGAAAACCTGGGACCCTGACTCCTTCCCTGCACTGAGGGGGCATCTCCTGGCTGCTTGTGGGAGCCCAGCTGCTGCTGTTCAGTCCCGCTGTTTCCTGCCACTGTTTCGGGTTTTTTGCTACACTTTAACCCAATACCCCGCCTCCACCCGGCCCCCTACGGCTCCTGCTTCGGAGTTTCTGCTACACTTCGTTTGCCACCCGGGGTGTGCTCGCCTCTGCTGTTCCAGCCTGCTGCTCCAAGGTTCCTGCTACAAGCCAATTTCATGAGCCTGAGGGGCACTGAAACCGGCTGCCCCCCGTGAGTTTGTAAAGAAAAGCTGCTTTTCTCTCGCTCTCTCTCCTGCCGGCTGAGCCACCATTACCGCGGGAGGGAGAGGCGGCTGAGCTCTCGCCACAGCGCCCCCTGCAGGTGCGGGGGAATCATCGCACCCGCCCTGCCCGACCGGGAGCCACCAGCGCCCCTGCGGCTGTGACCGGAACTGCACCGAGGGGAAAGTGCCCGCAGCCCAGAGAAGGCTGCTACTGGGTCTCCGGTTGTGTTTGTTGTTGCTGCTGCTGTTGTTGTTTGTTTGCCTTCTTAAACATACACATACTAGTAAAGAACCGTTATGCCTTTTCCCGTATCTTTGCCTGAAAGCCCCATAATTTCAAAGTTTTAGTAATTTGGAGGGAGGGAGGTAGTATTTTCCATTCTAAGGGAGGTTCTTGCTTTCCTGGGGAGGCACCCGTCTTTCAAACCAAGACAGTAGCTTGAAGTAAAATTTACGCAATTGTTGTAATAACCTGTTTAATAGGCCTGTATCAGTGAGCACATCACTACAGATAAGTAGTGCTAAGGAGAAATACGCACAGGGATGGGGAAAAGGTGACATTCAATCCAAACAGTGCAAAGGACCTGCTAAAAAAACTTTAAATTTAAAATGCTTTTGTTGCTCAAGGTTTGATTTTAATAAACTTCAGGTGATGCTTTCCAGGAGAAGGCAGCCTGGGGACATGCTATAGCATATTTTAGGTTCAAAATAATTCTGATTGTTGAAACACTCAAAACTATGCCCTTAATTATACACTTAATTCACTCAGAGATAACCACCTTTGTTAATAGTTCTGAAATACACCAACAAATGGGCTTCTGAGGATCAGGGCTATTCTCAAATAGACAGATTTGTGATGTGCATTTTGAAGGTCCTGAGCAGCCACTGTTGCCGCTAATGAAAAAGTTGCAAGTGTTTAGCATCCCTCAAAAAAGACCAAAATTAAATCCCTGAAGTCCCTAGCCACTAACTATTTGGAACTTTTCATATCAAATTAGACTTTGCATAATAAAGTAAATTTCTTACTAAAAGGGACACAATCTGGAGCAGTGATATACAACTACAAATTTTCAACATGCTTAAAGTAAGGAAATTAAGATTCCCACCTATGCAAAAGGATGTGTGCTTAAAATGTAAAGTTTGTTGCATTTATTTTTTTCTTTTACACCAGCATTGAACAAACACCACATAGAGAAAACTACCAAACTTTTAGCTGAATTTGGCCACAGCAAAACCAAAGTTATTCAAACACCTCATTACTTGATTCCAGTTCCATAGGACAGAGAAGTTCAGCAAAACAAATTGTTCTTGATGATTCACTTCAGCACTCAACAAAAAGAACTTTTATTATTAGCATAAGCAGGTTCAGCCCCCATTTCACCTGTGGTGATAATATAAGCTGCATGCATCTTACTTCCCCTTCTAAGAGATCATCAAGGAGTGCTGCAGCATCCATTGGGAACAGCACGCCCTGTCCAAGTATCTTCATTCTCTCTAAGAGATTCAATAATAAATTCTTGCTTCAATGGGATTTGGTGAGGAACAGCACGTACAAGAACCTATGGTGTAACTAGAAAACACATATTTATATCATGAAGTATGTGATACAGGTTTGGGAGGGTTTTTCTTCTTTTTGGGAGGTTTTTTTTCTCCTGAAGCTCTCTGACATAACTCACCGTTATTTTAGCTGTTCCTAAAAGACATCATCAGTTACTTTCTGTTACACATTCTGCATTTGACTGGCTCTTTATTATTTTTTATTCAAATTTTCCAGGTATGTTCATTTATTGAGAGCCCCAGTTGGGGGTAGAAGAAGGATGGTAAATCTGCAGCAGGTTCTGCCCTCAAATCCACTTGCATTTCTCCCAGTAATTTTAGACTAGATGCCAGTGAGACAACGCAGTCAAGCACCAACCACTATGGGACATGTCAAACACTCATTCTGTGAAAAACATATCCTGCTCCCAAATGTATTTATCAATAAAATACTATTTATCACTAAGTAAACAAAATGAAAAAACAGTTTCTCTGCCCCAAGCCCTGTTTTAAATGCCTGAAAAGACCATTTCTCAGTGACAGAAGTCACCATGCACTTCAAATTCTGACTGCACTAATCTGAAGCACTTAATTTTGTATCTCACTCCATCAGTGAGCATTTTCTCTACATTCTAACAATCAACTAAAGTGAAGAGAGAGACAGGATCTTTTTATGGCAAGGGAGCAAGTGCACTGGCATTCAGACAGCAGAGCTTAATCTGGAATTAAACTCTGCGAGCATGCCTTAAATGCCACTTCCACTGCTCATTCATATTATTTTCTCTAAAGGTTTTTCCTCTGAAGCAAATATAATATGATTTTGAATCATCTACCAGCATGTCAGAGCTAGAGTGCACTTGTTAAGTGCACTTGTTTTTCATCAGGTTTTTTTGCTGCTCGTAAGATATGTTCCGATCATTCCAGGGCTAACTAGTGAAACCATCCCAAAATAGCACTGTCAAGAGCTTACAAGGGCAGACGGTCATCTTGGCAATAAAAAGGACTTGTTGAAGAGCATTTCGTGTTGAAACAGAATTCTTAATTTATGCTGCAGAAAGCATGTAGTTTGATTTGGAGCCACAGGTGCTTAGCACATGAAAAAATTGTTCCAGTTAAACATATGGGGGAGAGAGATAGTGCGTCTTCCATTACTAGATTAAATGGCACACAGGAAAAGATCAACAGTGCTGACAGACAGCGGAATTTCATTTTAGTTCATGATCAAAATATACCCGACTGTTATTTTTATCACAGAGCCCAGATATGGATTATTTTTTCAGGTCTGGATTTGATTAAATGTCTGATAAATAATACTCTTACATACTTTAATCTATTAGAGCTATGTATTTTGTAGGTATTACATATCATGTATTTTTCAAAAAGACAGTAGATCAAAAGATGGAGATATATGCAATAAACTGTGTTGATTTAATTTATAGATATTTTTAATTTTTTTAAAATAGAAAATACTCTGTAAACCATACACTTGCATGAACACAACAGGGCTGGAAGGCTGTAGAAATGTACATGCCATAGAAGGCAGATGAGATTTCAAAACAAATTGCTTTTTCTGGCTGTTACAACAGGAATATATCCTAATGCTAATACTAACATTTCCAACTGCAGTGACAGGCGTTTTTTTTTTACAGACAGCTTTATTCTGAAAGGAAGTTCAGAGAAGAGAGACAGATGAAGCTTTATCTTGTTCTTTTCAATAATTTGCACATCAAATATTCTTAATCTGTAAGCAAAATTCTGTGATGTCACATTTATCAAAGAAGCAAACGAATGAGGCGAGCTCTGTTCTTGCTGTTAAGTGTTGGTGCACCTTCAGTATTCTCTCATCTTCACACGAGGCTTCAAAGGACAACTGGTCACTACCACCGTGATAGACACGGGCTTAAGGACACAGGCAGCCACAAGTGAACTTACTACTGACAGACAATTAATATCTCTGTTAGTTTTTCAGATCCTTGCAGAAGACCACAACAGGCACGACTTAATTTGACTGTATATAGGGAAGATATCATTAGTAGATGATATTGCAGGAAAGCTGCTTCACACAATAGAAATTTCCTCTGAAAAGCAAATTAAATACTTCCTCTGCCTATCTCCAACAGCAAACCCTGCACTTCAGGCACCTGTGTGTTTCTGGGACTGAGCCAGAGTTTGTAAACTCAGGACTATGACTAAATGGAGATAGAAACTTAGTATATTTAAATGCACAGATTTCAAGATAAAAACTTTATAACCTAAAATTGCATAGATTTGAATTAGCCCATCTGGCTCAAAAGCAATGTATTTATACCAGTAATACAGGAAGTTGCATGAGGTCATAAATATAAAAAGATAATGGAATTCAGTTGTGATTCCAAACTATTATAACAGGGACTTATAATGGAAATACTGTCTTTTTAGAAACTATATTGTTTAAAATATTTTAGCTGTGTTTTTATCTCAATACTAAAACAGATACATAAGACCTGGCAGTGTTTTTTTTAACTTCAATGCATGAACAGTCTCTTGTGAGGACCTGTTTGCAAAACAGATTTTTTCAGGGTCACATATACAATGTAGAAAAGTTTACTGACTTTGCCACCAGTTACATAATTTTTCCAGTAAAGTTATTGCCTTCAGAAATACAAGAAAAATGCCAACTGAAATTTTATTCCTACAATTACGGCTACCACAATTCTTCCATGATACTTAGTACTCTGATCTCATGTATTTCAGAAACATTAATAAATGGAACAAGACCATTTTTCTTTAGCTAATCATAAACCATGATTTCTAAACAACCATAGAGCTCTAAATTAGCCAGGTGGGACTTTCACCCATTATCAAGAGAAATTGAGTTCTGGACTGACAGTAAGAGTGACAAAGCTTAAAAGACACATTTTAAAAAGTTACAAAAACAAAATACTGGGGGATTAATGGAAGTTCCTTGCCCACCCTATTGTACAGATAGCACAGTGTTGCAAATAGCACTGTAGTTCCAGGCAATATGCAAGGGCCTTCTCTGTCACAGGCTGAATTGATGTTAAACACATTCACCCAGAGTACAGTAACTAGAATTTTAAGAGGTTATAATTGAAGTTCTTGTTCATCTAAAATGAAAACTTACTTCACCCTATTAAATTCTGACAAGTATGATATCTGCATGTACAGAGAGGCTGACAGCTGTAACGTCAGAACACATCTCAGAACCCTCCACCTCTGCACTACTGTGCCATTACCTTCTTTTCATATTTCACAGGGAAATTCAGTCTCATTTTCCCCTTACTAACAAGTGTGCAATGTTATATTTACAAGCACTGCAGAAATGAGGAGTTTGAGATTGCCCTACACTGATATTTCACATAGAGGAGCAGCTATTTAGGATTCTGCTTTCACTTCATAGACATGCAACTTGCAGCATTTTCTCCCTCATTGAGGACAACATCTGCCTTCCAAAGGTTTCTTTGTGAGGACCTGACTGCACCACAGTCCTCAGTGAAGACTTCAGTGGGAGCTAGACAAGATTCTCCTGCAGCATGGAGAGGACTGACAGGGCAGAAGGAAAAATACCACAGACAGGATCCACAATGGAGAGAGTTGCATTACTTGTGTTAAGAGCACACCTCTGCTTTCTAGGTGAGCAGTCCTTAATCTGGCTTGTGGAAGAAAGCTCAGCCCCGATTTGTCACTGCATATTGATCATACCAGTGTTAACATCTGCACACACAGAGCAGAACTTCCTTCCACATGTCTAGGGAATGAACAGGTACTTCTTTTCAAAATATTGATAAAAATACCACTTAAAATAGTTGTAGCAAATACGTACGGAAAATTATATTTCAGCTACTCTAGATTATCAACTTTCCTTTTCTACTGAACATTATCAAACATTACAATGAGATAGTCCTATATGAGGCCATAAACTTATGATACTTTTGCTAGATCACAAGCATTCAGCTGGGAACATGAGAATGAACAGAAGTAAAATCACCCTATCAAATAAAATCAAATCATCAGACCGTGGTGAAACAGAAAAGACCTTAGGAAATACCATAACCTACTCATGGTCTGGTGACGATTCCTGTCTTGACAAACATTTCAAGATTTTCCCTTCATAAGGTTTTCTACCAATTCTCATGCTTCTGTATTTCTCATCCACTTCTTTTTCCTGTTATCTGTTCTTTCTTTGGCAGCTCCTGCACTAGTCTTCTGGCTCTCCAAACATCTGTAGGCTTTTGTAATTTCTATTTCTATTTCCTCTTTTGCAGCACGCATCCTGTTTGGAGCTCTGAATAGCTCCAGAACATGTATGCCTGCCTTTGCACGAGATTGTTCTCCTGGCATTAACAGATGAAGCACAATGCTGGCAACCAGTCTCTGATGAGTCAATGAAACTGTGTGAAATGATGGCACAGCACATGTAATTCTGAGACAATATGCTGCACAATGAGGAAACCTGGAAACTTGTTATTAGCCTCCTTCAGAAGGCTTCTTGTCAAAGGCCCACATACAGCAGCGTAATTGATGAGTGACCAGCTTGTCTTGGCTTATGGCCAGCCTTAGAAACAAGTTGTCTTTTAGTTGAGGCCGGACCATTTCAATCCTGTGCCAGAGGGAGCCATCCCAAGCCAAGGTATGTGTATTGGACAGTCAACTGCACTCCTCATTAAATTTAAACAAACAAAATAAACAACTGCCTTGAGCCATAAACTGTTCTCTGACAAACAGATACCAGAGCTGTACATGGTACCTTTGATACATATGACGCTCAGAAAACTAATGCTGAAAGCAGAGTAAGATCACAAAAAGCCATTTAATTATGCTTGCTTCTTGGATATTAATGTGGTAACTAATTATTTTCCTTCTAGAAACAAAGAATGCATTTTCCTTGCATTAAGATGAAATAATTGCAGACTGAGTACACGCTTCCTAACAAGATTTTGTGATAAGATTTTTTACTAACACTGCTTTCCAGCTGGTGATGGAGAGCCTAACAATAAGCCTATACTGATACTAGACTCTAGCACCAGCTTTTTAACTTCTTGTCCAGCTTCACTGACCTAAGAGGCATCTGATCCCACTCTGTAACATCTGATGTATTAAAAGCAATATCTGATGAAGGTGGCTGCTATTCTCCATTGTCCATCACAGACCCTTGGGAAAGTTTCCCTAATACAAAAAGGCCCCTTCTTAAATGCAATGTGAGCACATATTTTAAATGTGAAATATGTACTGAACTCTGTGGGAGACCCAAACAGCCAAAGAAATAACAATCCATGTTTATGCAACACTAAGACCAAGTACTCTGATGCCACACAGATCTTCTGCTTTGCTTGATGACTATTCAAAAAGCATATTAAACTCCATTTTTAGCATATTCCAGCTCCCTTCTACAAAATAGAATAAAAACCTTTTAATTTGCAGAGAAAAATGCTTTCCCATTCTTACTACAATCAGTGAATACCTTCACATTTTATCTCCCAACTGCTATAATCTTCACCTTTGCCAAGTCTGCTACAAATAATTAACTATTAATGAATTATAGTACATTTGTGATAGGGAGACAGCACAGAATTAAAAATGTCCAGAATCCTAACCACAGACAGCTTTATTCACCAAGTCGTATTCAAAGAAGTCATATTCAAAGCTGGGTAACTACTTTAGGTTTGAGTTCCTATTTGTTTGCAATGATTTAATATTAGTTTTGTTAAGTTACAAGAAAACACACAGAGATGTGAAAAATTATAAGGAGAAGATGCTGTCCACAGCCTAGACAGTGTGATACAGATAGAAACCTAATTAGATAATTCATTGTCATTAGAGAGATGTGTATTCATGAACTAGACTCATCAGATACAACTCCAAAAAACAAGATCTACCTTGATTTTAAAGACTAAACTATACCTGCTTGGGTCTTTGCAGAAGAGAAAGCCAGCAACTCCAGGTTAGGACTAACCTGGACTTTGAGTTTCAGGCTCTTCACAATTTTGACATGATTTGCAATGTTCCATTTCTGCTATTAGGTCTGAAGAGCATCTGATGATCTGAGAGGCTTGTGACTATAGGAGGGTAGAGAAGAAAAGCATAATGGTCCTTTGAAGCTACAATGAGGATGTAGGTCATTATGTACACGAAAGAAAAGTCAACAAAGCCTGTTTCTGATTTTTCATTGAAATCATAAAAGACAGAAGGAAGATGCATAGAGAGAAAGATGCAGCTTTTAGCCTTGATGAGAAAAGCTTCCTTGAGAAGAGCAGCACTTCTAGCTCCTTCACATCTGACAGGGGTGGATAGGAGCTGACCAGCTATGTAGCTGTCGCATGAAGTATGAGCATGAACTTTCTATGTGCTCCTGGGAATTATGAACATCCTCACCACCATAAAGAAGCCACAGGCAGATCTACCCAACATGCGTTCACATATTTCCCAGTGTAAATAACTGCTCTTCCCTGGCCTCAAATGCCTTTCTTTGAGAATCCTGCCACGCCCCTTAAAACATTTTGGATAAAAAGATGGACGTTCTACATTTAGTTCCACCACATGTCAGAATATTACAGCAGTTTCAAGAAGATGCAGCTACTGAAACTGTGCAAGAAGACCAGAGACCACCCTTAGGAAAACCACTAATTAAACATGATCAGGCAAACACATGGCTAAGAAAGAGAAAATGCATGCCCTGGAACAGTGCGGCTGTGACATGACTTGAAATCACAATCAGAAGAGAGAGGAAAGAGACAAAGTGAGGGTGAACTGCTAACAGGACAGGAGGTCATCAAGGATATGATAGCTATTCTACAGGAAGAGATGGCTCTGCGAGAACAGGGAATATCATAAAGCCAGCCAACCCATGGGGCATTCCAAGACCTGGAGAGTGGGAAGCTACAGCTGATGTGACAGAAGTGCTGTCAAAAAACAATATGAACAACTTAAGGATGTATGGCAGGAAAGGAGTGTGCCAACAGTCTGAGGCTGGAAAGCCAGGACACACACATGACACTGACAGTCCCACTCTCACATGTAAGTTATTTACACTAATTCCAGTTCCTTGGTCCTATAACAAAGATATCAGATGGTTTTCTGTAGTCCAAACAATTTCAAACAACATTTCAGTGTACAGAGGATTTAGGTACAGGCCCTTCCTCTAAACTAGAAGCGGAATCCAGGAATGGGAATACTTTCTCAACTGACCTCAGATTAGGAAGCCGCTAAGGGGCTTTTGAGCTTTGCCTGCACACTACTTGCTCTATTTTGCAGATAGTGTAATAAAAACAGCTGCCCTTGATGCTTAACATAAGACTTAATCCATATGCAGTTCCACCCTCTGCTTTTTTGGGGAACAAGGCCATTTTACAGAGTTATGGCCCTCCTCATGAAGGGCTGCTGTTCCTGCCACAGCACTGCCACTCACCAAGCCTTCAGCTAGGCCAGCATGGAACTAAGGGACTGCAGGGTGAATCAGGTCTGACAGGATCTAGAAAACAAACAAGACTAGTTTATTTTTTAATTTTAAAAAAGTATTTTTGAAGCTCAACTCATTTTGAAAGAGTTAAAAGGGAAGAAAACAGGAATATGGGAGTGGGAAACAAGTAGCCTGAAGAGAGACAAGGAAGGAAGAGATCAAGAGAGAATGGGGCACTATTCCCATCTTCACTGCTTCTCTGTAGAGTCTCCAAAGTTAGAACCATTAGCTTAAAAGTGACAATCGGCACCTCACAGCACCTGGCTCCTTAGAGCGGGAAGTTTTATGGAGTGCACAAGAGGCTGTTTTAGAACCTGAGATGGTTTCATTCATGTTACAGAAATATATTAATCTCACCTCCATAAACTAAATGTGCTGAGTAGTTCTGATCAGGAAGCAGATTTGTAATGCTAATAATCCTACAGTTCCTTTGATGTGATCCCAATCTAGTAATTGAACCTGTTAAAAGTCACAGAAAATACTTTGCAATCATTGACTCCAATTAAATCATTGCATTTGTATTTTCAAATGCTTTTAAAGTAACAAACTGCACAAGGGAAGCCAGCTTTCTGACATTTGCTGCAGAGGAAAACAAAACACAACCAAACCAAACAAAAAGCCCCTGTACTTTTAACCTGGACTCATTGGGCTTTCTTTTATAACCCTCCCAAAGAGAGCTGCAGGCATCCTCACACCCAGTCATGATCTCTGTCCCAGCAAGCCTTAAAATTAGCCATCCTAGTTGTGTTCATGTGTACCTGATACATTGCACAAGTATCAGAATATCAGCAGATGAAACACCATTCAATGGCTGGGGATGTAAAAAAAAGTGTTTTATTCAAATATTGTATGTAACAATAAAACCTATTATTTCACTAGAAGAGGAAGGGCATGGGAAAAGACATTTGGTCCAACTGTAGTTTGATGTAAGCATGTTTAATGTAATTGCCTGGATTATTTTCCCCCTTCACAGGTATGTTTTCCTTTCTTTTAGAGATTTACAAAACTACGAATTAGTAGATTAAAGCAGAATTTCAGAATGTATATGAATATGATAACATTTTAAAAATTAAATTACAAGAATAGCTTATGAAAGAAGTGAATACAAATAGACTTCAGTTGAAAATGGAGGAAAATTTCAGTCTTATTGGAAAAGAAAAGCAAACCAGTCTTGGTGGGAGCTCAAGAACATGAAAAGAGTAAACATATGGAACCAAAACTAGTAAATAGGAAGCTTGGAGAAGCAAGGTGCTGTAAGGATGGGAATGGTCTATTATTACAGAGTGAGGAAGACGCTGGAAGGTTGGAATCCACTCCTGGCACACTGTAAGGTTTAGCTACTTCACCCTTTTTGCGTGTTTCTCCTTTCTCAAAATTGAATGTTATTTATTTATCCTTGTAAAGAAAATTATCCAAAACAAAACCAAAATAGTAATTACTAGCAATTTTGAAAGTTACAAATTCTTCTTGCAGAGAGACACCATAAAAAGGTCACAAGTATTGTATTAATTAATTGTGAATGTCTACTTAATTAAGTATATTTGTTTGCTACCATGACTCTTGTCCTGCACTGTGATCCCTAGTGTGAACTGCTGCTCATACACACAGTCCAGTGAAATTTAAGGAGCACCATCGGGGTAAAAACATACAGTGAGTAAAGCTATAAATAGATTGAGCAAGTTCATTACATCCACAGTACTTGCCCACATGAGTCTTTTCAGCATGAGGGCATACAACTCTAAAACTAATCTCTCATTTTCCTACAAGGAACCTTGTCTTTTTAGCTAAGGATTTTAGCTAAGGATCTAAACACTTCTAACAGAATTTTTAGATTTCATATCTGAGCTTACCAGGGAGTACACATGTCCAGATGGAGAAGAACACAGAGACCACTCTCTGACTCATTTCTAATCAAGCAGTTGGAACAATATGGGAACAACATTTATTTCATTTTTGTTCTCAGAAAATTAGAAACTCTTCTCCAGATAGAATCTTTTACTGTTAGTATTCTGAAAAGCTAATGAATAGAAGACAAATTCCTGTCCCCACTCTGTTACACCTGTGCGTATGCAAGCTGCAGGATTGCATGATGAGTGGTCTGTATGAACCAGTTTATTTACATTTCACGACAACACATTTTATTTGCATTATAACACCTGAAAGGTTAAGGACTTGAGTTGGCTGAGATGTAACTTTTTTCCTCCCTCTCTCCTGAGTCACCCCCCACATCAGGAAAGTGCACAGAAGAGGGGCTTCTTAGAACTCTCTAAACACTTTTAAAAGCTCTATTTTTTCTTTTTTTCCCATATACTGCAGAACTGCAATTGAAATGAACCTCAAATCAAACCAGCAAAAGTACTACCACAATGCCATGTGGGCTCAAAAATAGGGCTCTTCATCTCTACATAGATGATTCATTGGCCAAATAATGATACGGGATCTCTACATCCTTGGTTCTTCTGTGAGTTCACTACCAGGTGTGGGTTACTGGCTGTAGCTGATCTCCCTGGAGGAAGCTACCATTTTTTTAGATACATTTATGTGAATAAGGAGACACAGACATACACACATCTGTACCCACAGGCAAAGGATTCATGCTATCTACCCCTAAATAAAGGTATTTAGATGCCTACATGGGAGTGATATGCATAAATGGGTCCAAATCTGCTTTAAACAGGCAGAGTCCTTCCTCTGCACTTTTACAAGAACACAGCAATGCAGAAATAAATTCAGAAATAAATTCCTCTTCATTCAGAAACACATTTTTCTTAGCACATGCTTCTCATGCAAATTCATGATGTTCTGCTGAAACAATCTCTTCAGCATGTGTTGCATGTGCTTGCATTTCTACAACAAAGCTTTTGTCAGAGTTACCTGTCAGTACTTTCAGGTTTCACCAAAGAGTACATTTCTGCTCACACGACATTTTGTACAGCTGCGACTGATTTTGTATGGTTGATTATATGGTTTTCCTCATCTCTCTCTGACATTTAGGCATGTTTTGAGGATGATGAAAACAAAAGCACTTAACATAATGCTGATACCATAGTACATTGTTAATTAGATTCTTGCTTTTTAATGCTCAAATGAATACCCATGCAGATCTTTTTACAGTACCTGCTGATTATAAGAGTTTTCCATGCTGGATCTATCTGCAATAGGTAAGGCAAAGGCGGTATTTCCCTACTGAAATCTCATTATCTGAACATGTACCGGACCCAGAAATTTCAGAGTTTGAATGTGAATTTCTTAACTCCTTAAATAACTTGAAACAAGAATTTTATATGAAACATTTCCAATCTAAGATGTTCAGAAACTAAATCTTGCCCCCAATTTAACAAATTTTAGTACACAAGATAGAGCTGAAGATGTGAAGGGATGTATTTACGTTGTGCAGTTGATTCCAAAGCAAGGTTTGTTTTAAGCCAATCTTCAATGGTAACTTCTAGTTATTCCCTGAATATGCAACTCATATGTAGTATCATGCAGTTTCAGACACTTACATGCTATTTCACATGCCTGTTTCCTCTCCCCTTAAAAAAACAAACCAACCCAACCCAACCAAAAAACCAAAACCAACCAAACAAAAAAACCTAACAAAATCCAAATTGACTCCCAGGGAGGAATGTTAGTCATAACTATTGAAAATTTTCCTTTGCTGGTAATATTAGAGCTACTCAAGTATTTCTGTGTTTGGATTGCATCAGAGACAAATTCAGCCCACACGTGAGAGGACATGAAAGGCAGGTCATTCTGTTTACCTTGGTTCTTGTATGACAGCTTATGTTCTCTCTCCTCATTTACTTTTCTGCCTTGGACGACTCGGTGTCTACGTATGAGCATATCAGAGCTACAAGCTGAAATAATGAACTTTAGCTACCCTGTTATTTCCAAGCTCAATCACCTATCTGAATCCCTCCTTTTACTTTTATGTAATTGTAACATTTCTGTTAAGCATTGCTGTGCATTTGATATTTGTCTGAATTTAGCATCCTACAATTAATCTGGATCAAAGAGATCAAAAGGCAAGATGTCTTTAGGATACAGCAGTGCCTCTACGGAGCAAGAGACAGAGATTCTCTCATTAGTAACTACCTCGATTAGCAGAGAATTTCACCAGGGCATGCTGAAGACTTACAGAGAGGTTAAACAATTACAGATTTCTAAAATAAAGGTGTAGTGAAAACTGAAAACAACCCATTTGCAGTAAAAAACATCATCCAGTATCTTGTAATCAGAACCTGAAAAAGAGAGAGTGATCTGAAGCGTGTTAGAGAACCCAAATAAGATTAATGTAGCAGTGGTTTTGAAAATCCCACAAGCTCTCAAAACAGATTGGCATCACTCAAAACACAATATGCATGCCAGGATGAAGGCACTGAAATCACCATGTGGTATTGCCTACATTGTGGTC